>CAUYRH010089074.1:0-195910 GCA_963574655.1 Perodicticus potto | reverse complement strand
TATTGCTGAGTTAAAATCCCTTAGTTATTAGCTGCTAGTATTTAATCAGGATGAAGGCATTAGTAACCTTCCGTCATTGACTGCCCAAGCTTGTGTATTTATGTCTGTGTTTATGTGTGCAAATGTGTGTGTGTGTCCTAAACTTAAAAGCCTACCCGTGTTCCATTCTTTTAAAGCCTTAACATACAAGAAGTATAAATTCTTTAATTTGTGACACATTAAAACCAGGCAGATTCCTGTCCACTCTGGGACAGGAGCTGTGATTGGCTCATCAGTACTTTCCCACAACATGAATGAGTATTTTGGAAAGGAATGTAAATTAGTAGAGCCACTACGGAAAACAGTATGGAGGGTCCTCAAAAAACTAAAAATAGAGCGACCATATGATCCAGCAATCCCACTGCTGGTTATATATCCAAAAGAAAAATATCAGCATATTGAGAAGTTGTCTGCACTCCCATGTTTATCACAGCACTATTTATAATAGCCAAGATATGGAATCAACCTAAGTGTGCATCCATGGATAAATGGATACAAAAAATGTGGCATATACACCCAATAGCATATTATTCCACCACCAAAAAAGGCAATTGTGGCGTCTGCAACAACATGCATGCAACTGGTGGGCGTTATGTGAAGTGAAATAAGCCAGTCACAGAAAGACAAACGTCACATGTTCTCCCGAGTATGTGGGAGCTGATAAATATCATCTCCTTATGGTGGTGAAGAGAATCGAGGCTACCAGAGGCTGGGAAGGGTAGTGGGGAGGGAGAGATAAAAAAGAGATGGGTAATGGGTCCACAAATAGGTTAGATAGAAAGAATAAGTCCTTCTGCTCTGCAGCAGAGTGGGGCAATTTAGTTCACCATAATTTAATGTATGTTTCAAAATAACTAGAAGAGTAGATTTAGGATGTTCCCAATATGAAGAAGTTCAAGGGAATGCATATCCTAGTTCCCCAGATTTGACCATTGCACATGGCATGCTTGTATGAAAATATCCTATGTACAGATTTTATGTAACCATTAAAATTAAAAACAATTTTAAAGAACAAGCATTACAATATCTTTAGTAGTTTTCCTTAGAGCTACAGTTTACAGTATAGGTTCTGATCAGAAACTTTTAAAAATTAAATAGAAAACAAATCAGCTTTTAAAAATCTATTAGAAAAATCATGTTTCTTCTATAAAATACAGACAGATTGGACAGATACGTAAATGAACAGCAGGGGATGATGCACTGTCATTGCCCCAAGTCCTTCTTTTCTTGTTTAGCAATAGCTAGCGTATCTTCCTCATCAGCATCTGTGTATATACTAACAGGGGATTTAAAATCCCCCATCCTTGGATATCAGACTGCTTACAGCTTTTTTGCTTTTATAAATAATGCTACAATAAACATTTATGCTGAATATTTCCACACTCATTTCGTTCTTTTCTTTTTTCTTTTTTTTTTTTTTTTGTAGTTTTGGCTGGGACCAGGTTTGAACCTGCCACCTCCAGTATATGGGGCTGGCGCCCTACTCCTTGAGCCACAGGCACCACCCATTTCATTATTATCAATAATAAATTTTTAGAGAGAAAAAATATTAATAGTCTTTTTTTTTTTTTTTTGAGACAGAGCCTCAAGCTATCACCCTGGATGGGGTGCCGTGGCATCACAGCTCACAGTAACCTCCAATTCCTGGGCTCAAGCGAGTCTCCTGCCTCTGCCTCCCAAGTAGCTGGGACTGCAGGCGCCCGCCACAATGCCCGGCCATTTTTTTGGTTGCAGCCGTCATTGTTGTTTGGCAGGCCCAGGCTGGATTTGAACCCGCCAGCTCAGATGTACGTGGCTGGCGCCTTAGCCCGCTGAGCCACAGGCGCCGAGCCTAATAGTCTTAATATTGCCAAATTGCCTTAATGGAGGTTTGTGATCTTAATATTGCCAAATTGCCTTAATGGAGGTTTGTGTCTGTTCCTACTTTTCCCAGTACCCTAATACCACACCTGCCCAATCGAATGCATTGTCTTTGCCACTTGTACAGGTGAGAAAGTGTCATCTTATCTTTACATTAGTCCCCATTTATTTTATTACTAGTTTTTCTTCACATGTACATTGGTGATCTGTATTCATTTGTGCATCATTTTTTCCTGTCCTTGGACTATTTTCTCTTAGAAAGGTTAACTTTTTCTTATCCATTCCTAAGCGAAGAACCTTTAATATGTTAAGAACATTAATTCGTAATCACATATGTTTTAAACATTTATCAGTTGGCCATTAATTGGTAGGTGGGGTCTTTTGTGATATTTTCTTTAAAGTTTTTGTATATTCAAGTCTATCAATCATTTTACGTAGCTTCTAACTTGATGTCATAAAAGGAAGTTATTCCTCAACATAAGTTGTATAAACATTTATCAATAACTTATGTTGCTTTTATGATTTCTTTTCTTTTCTTTGTTTTTAGAGATAGAGCCTCACTTTGTCACCCCCAGTAGAGTGCTATGGCATCACAGCTCACAGCAACCTCCAGCTCTTGGGCTTAGGCAATTTTCTTGCCTCGGCCTCTTGAGTAGCTGGGACTACAGGTGCCCACCACAATGCCCGGCTACTTTTGTTGCAGTTTGCAGGGGCCAGATTCGAACCTGCCACCCTCGGTATGTGGGGCCAGTGCTCTACCCACTGAGCCACAGGTGCCGCCCCCATGATTTCATTTTTAACATTTAAATATTGAATGTAGATAGAATTAATTTTGGTAGAAAGTATGAAATAAGGTTGTAATTTGATTCTTTTCCCAAATGGTTAGCCAATTAGAACAACATGCCAAAGGCATAATCCATTCTTGGTTCAGTGATGTGATTTTCCAACTTTATTATATAAAACATTCTGCTCAGTGGAGTAATAGAGGATTGAGTAAAGGGGAGGATACTTTAACAGAGATCTAAAGTAGTGGAAAGATTTCTAAATATGACACATATGTCTAATTTTTCTAAAACTCTGATTGTTGTGCAATGTATAGACAATTACTAAAAGCCTGGATTAAATATGAAATTAAATCATAAAATAAATTTTCTGAGTTATTCATTATCTCTCAGTTCTTGTTTCTAGTTCTCTTAGTTTACTTGAAATGACTTTTGTGAAGCAGAGGAAATTGATAGAGAAGAATATTTTCCAGTGCCATGCTTGAGCAGATAATTGAGTTTCTGCTTAAATGGTATCTTATTAACTGCCTTGAAATAATTAGAAAAGTCGAACTTCAAAAATATTCTCTTGATAAAGGGGTTCTCATCATTACTATTAGCAACTACACAAATTTGAATTAAGGGAAACATATAAAACTTCTTATTATAGAAAATTTTAACCACAAACAGGAGTAGAAAGAATAATAAGTATAATAAATCTATCACCCAGCTTCAATAATTTTTAAACTTCTGGTTAGGATTCAGGGTTTAGCACAAAACACAAAACCATTATCACCTAAAAATAATGTGAGACATTTTGGAAACCCTTCATATATTCATCAGTGTTCACAGAGACCCAATTTTCTTTTGTCTCTTTTGAAAAAAATTGTCTCACTTGACTTGTGATTCAAAAAAATGCAGACATTGTGGTTCTTTAATATGAGTTTTGCCTTTTTATGGGTTCTCCTTCAATATCCTACGTTTTTATCTTTGCATTCTTTGTCATTAATGTCGTTGAGGAAATTGGTTCTTTTTCCATACAGGACTCTTCCACAGCCTAGACTGTGTTGAATTCCTCTCCTTGGTGAGATTATTAAGATTCAGATTCTTCTTCTTCTTCTTCTTCTTTTTTTTTTTTTTTGCAGTTTTTGGCAGGGGCCAGGTTTGAACCCACCACCTCTGGTATTTGGGGCCAGTGCCCTACTCTTTTGAGTCACAGGTGCCTGCCGCCCTAGATTCTTCCTTTGGTCTGTGTGTGTCATGCCTGTTTTGCCGGTGGTTTTATGCATTCCCACAAAGAGGTACATGCTATTATCTTTTTAAAAAACGTTAGTAGCCAGTGATGATCCAAAATTTCAATACTGATAATAGTCTAATCTTCTTATTTCTTCTCCATTTATAAGCTGAAATATGTACTTCTACGAAGTCCAATTTAGCTTCATCAATTATTTGCACACTGTTAAGTGCAAATCACATCAGAAAAACTAGGATAAATACATGATTCTTTGTCTTTCTTAACTAGCTTTTAAATAACGAACAATTCCCTGGCATCCAAAACTCGTCAGGAATTGTGATGTTTAAAGATTTGACATTTTAAAAGTGTCCATTCCAATTCATTGTCCCATCCTTGTCCAGTGGGAAATAATTCCGGTTAATTGGTGAGTCTTTTCGACTAGAACCTTTCCATCAGGCACAAGATATGTCAACCTTCCCTTGCACATGTCCTAAACCGGATTCAGAATTCAGTCATTTCTCTAAATTTCCTGGTTTCTTTTAGTGAAAGATATTTCAATATCCCTATCTGGGTGCTGGTGGGGTTCAGCTGCATTGACTATTGTATCTTGGCTTTTTTCAAGTGCCAGTCAAGGAAATATCTACTTTATTAGAAGATACTTTGATAGGCCAAATTGATGGCTCAGTTCACCTTCAGGAGTCAAAGTTTACATTTGTTATCTTCTTTCCCCCATGCAGAAAGCTGGGCTTATAATGACAGATATATCATTACTTATTTACTTTAAATTGCACCGCACATAAAACTATTTCAGAATAATTATAGCATCACTACCACCAGCAACGTGATTATCAAAAATAGTTTAAAAATTTTTTGCAGCTCTTTCCTGAAGGCATATCGTTCTAGTGATGTGTATCAAAATACTGAACTTTAAAGTAAGTTAAAATATTCTTCCTATGAGATTAAGTCAATTGGGTTTATCTATTTTAAATTTTAAGATAGGGTGTTTTTATTAAATTTTCTTTTATAATAATGCAAAAAAATTTAGGTCATAAAGTCAAATCTTCAAAACAAGGTATAGAGCTAGCTGTCTCCCTCACTCTGTTTCTGCCTTCAACTATAGGTAAGCTTTATTTTTCCCCTTTTTATTTTAGAATATCCATTTATTGTTTTGTTCATAAGTATCCATATCTCCACTTGTTTAGAGAAACATTAGCATACTTTCACCACTTCCTTTTTGTCCTTTTCAATATATCCTGAAGATCATTCCATAAAAGTACAGAAGAGTAATTTTTGTGCGGTTACACCATGCTTGGAGGTGTGAATAGGTCACAGTTCATCCAACACCCTCTATTCAACTAATCCCCTGCTGATGGTCATATGGATTGTTTTTACTCTTTTCTATTATCTATAACATACAATTTGATATATTACACCATAACAGTGTAAGAGTCTTGCACATGTTTTCAAATGTCTGCCAGCATTACTTCATAATAGATTTCTGCAAATGCAACTGCTTGATCAAAGGGTAACTACATATGCAATTTTGCTAGATGTTAGAAAATTCCCCTTCATAGAGGATGTATCTTTTAATTCTTACCAGCAGTATATAAAAGTGTCTATTTACCTACAGCCTTTTCAATCAAGTGTGCTGTCAGACTTCGGATTTTTGCCCATCTGATGAGGATAAATGTTTCTTATAGTGCTTTTTATTTGCATTTTTTTGTTATAAATGATGTTAAGCATTTGTTAGGTAAAGTCCCTGTTGTTGTGTCCTGCACCTAAGAGATGTGCCACATATCCCTGTGTTGTGCACATTAATCCTCCTTGCTCCTGTCCCCTCCCCCAACGTGAATTGACTTGAGGTTTTCTCTTGTGTGGGCATGTATTAGTTAGTCTACTAGCTTCATATAAGTATTGAGTACATTAGATAACTTGCTTTTCCATTCTTGTGATACTATACAAAGAAGAACGTGTTTCAACTTCGTCCCGGTTAATATAAAAGATATAAGGTTTCCCCCTTTTTATGGCTGAATAATATTCCATGGTATACATATACTATGGTTTATTAATCCATTCCTGGGTTGATGGGCACTTAGGTTGTATCCACAGCTTGGCAATTGTAAATTAAGCTGAGATAAATAATCTAGTGCAAATATCCTTATGAAAAAATGATTTTTTTTTTATTCTGGGTAGATGCCTAGTAATGGGATTGTGGGATCAAATAGAAAGTCTATTTTGAGTTCTTTGAGGATTCTCCATTCTTCTTTCCAAAGAAGCTATATTAGTTTGCAGCCTCAGCATCTTTTCATTAGAATAAGAGTCATTTGACATTTTACTTCTATGAACTGTCCATACACTAGTATATTTTTCTGTAGGATATTTTTGTCTCCTGTTTCAGAAGCTCTTTATATTTTAGGCATTATTTTCCCTGTCTATGATGAAGCACAAATATTTTCTCACAGTTTTTAATTTGCCTTTTGACTGTGTTTAATTATCCATGCAACCTGTTTTAGATTTGTAGAATCAAATTGCTCTATTCTTTTATTGCTTCTAGATTTTGAGTCAAATTTAGGAACATTTTCCCAAATTCCATATAAATTCATTCATGTTTGCTTTGAGTACTTACAATTTTACACAGTTCTCTTAGTTCTTTTTGTTCTCCATGCTTATTCATTCATATCTGTGATCCATTTAGAAATTAACATGGCATATTGTGATGAAAAATAAGTCGTATGAAAAATATGGAAGTGCAAACATTTTGTTGTTGTTTAGAGATACGGTTCTCACTCTGTCATCCAGGCTGGAGGGCAGTAGCTCCATTATAGCTCAGTGCAGCTTTGAACTCGGCTGAAATGATTCTCCTGCCTCAGTCTCCCTAGTATGTGGGACTATAGCATGCACAACCAAGACTGGCTAATTTTTCAAGTTTTTTGTAGAAAAAGGTTCTGACATGTTGCTCAGCCTGCTGTCAAACTCCTGGCCTTAAGTGATCCTCCAACCTTGAACTTCCAAAGTGCTGCAATTACAGGCATGAGCCATCATGCTCTGTATGAAAACATTTGTGTTATCTAATCCATAATTTTAAGGATTTCTTTATTTTTTCTTTTTCTCTACTATATTCTTTCTTTTATTTGGAAGAAAAGACAATACTTGTTCCGTATTCTAATTCTATGATTTGAAATATTAACTTTAATTTTATTAGAATATATTACCTCATGACAATTGACATGTTCAGCTCAAAAAACATGCTGTAGAAAATAAAGATGCAAGTGGAACAAAATGGAGAACACAGAAATAAATTCAAATACATACCGTCAAGCCATTTTCAACAAGGGCACCAAAAAGACACAAAGGGGACGGAATAGTCTCTTCCATAATTGGTACTGAAAAAACTTCCACATACAAAAGAACTAAATTAGAATCTTACTTTAACATTATCCATAAAAATCAACTCAAAATGGATGAATCAAAAGACAACCTACAGATTGGAAAATATTATTTGCAAAGTATGTATTAAACAAGCAGTTAATAGATAATATTTATAATACTTATTAAGAAATCATTGAATTCAATAGCAAGAAACCATATAATCCAATTAAAAAAATGGGCAAAAGACTTAAATAGACATTGCTCTAAAGATGGCATTAAAAACAGCCAATAGGTTACTGAAAATGTTCTCAACATCACTAATCATCAGAGAAATGTAAACCAAAATTCCTATAAGGTACCATTTCACCCCTGCTAGGATAGATATTAAGAAAAAGACAAGAGATAATAAGTGTTGGTTTGGATGTAGACAAGGAAACTCTTGTAAACTTTTTTGTGCATGTAGATTGGTGTAGCCATTATAGAAAGTAGTACAAGGATCCTAAAGAAAATAAAAATAGAACTACCATATGAACTAGAAATCCCTCTTCTGGATAAATGCCCAAAGAAATGACATCACCACCTCATAAAAGTATCTACATTTTCCTGTTCATTGCAGCATTAATCACACTAGCCAAGATACAGAAACAACCTGGAGGTCCATTAATGGACTAATGAATAAAACTATATATGAATAGAAACATGTGTAAATATGGACATATTTACATATTACAAATTAGTCCATATACAAATTAGTCCATTAATGGACTAACGAATAAAACTATATATGAATAGAAATATATGTAAATATGGACAAAGAAACCTTAATGTGTGTGTGTATGGATAAACTTTGATATAATATATGAGTATACATAAAAAGAGGTAACCCTGCCATTTGCCACAACATGGATGTTCCACTTGCATCTTTATTTTCTATAGCATGATTTTTGAGCTGAACATGTCAATTGTCATGAGTTGTTGAGGTGGATGGACCTAGAGAACATTATGCTAAGTAAAATAAGCCAGACACAGAAAGAATAATATTGTATGTGGAATTTTTTTAAATGGTTAAAGAGAATAAAAACAATGGAAAAACAACAAAACGATGGTTACCATGGTGAACGTAGTGGGGGAGGAAATAGGGAGTTGCAAAAGGATGCAAAGTAGTAAGTGTGTAGGATGAATAAGTCAAAAGATCTTACGTGCAACATGAAGACTGTAGTTAATAATAGTGTATTATACTCGGGAGTTTTGGGTAACTAAGTGCACAGTAGCTCCTCCTGGGGGAGGATGGGTAACTATGTTGTGTTAATTTGCTCCACTATAGTAACTATTTTATTACATATTATATATGTTTTATACATCAAGCAGTTCATCTTAAGTATACACGACAGAATTTATTTTAAAAAATAAACTAAAGATGCAGTCATTTTGGCTTATCTTACAATTTCCAATTATATCTCAAGTACATAATCAGTAATATCAGCACTTCTGCTTTTCTATTTTTATCTCATTGTATAACAACCTAAGGAGAAATTTAAGAAAAACCCCAAACGCCACAAGCAAACATGACAATAGTTTTCTTTAAACTACAGTGTAAGCTAGAGGTGTGCTGCAGACCAAAGAGCTGGTGAGTAGCAGATACATATATATATATATACACATTTTGTATATGTGTATATACAAAATGGAGAACACAGAAATAATACTATATTATATTATGTGTTATATATATATATATTCACATTTGTATATACACAAATTTGGCATGGAATAGCTTAAGACAAGGAAAAATGTGTTGCATGAAAGTTGAAAAATGACTATACCAAATTCTTAAAGATACATAGATGCATTTTCAGACTTTCCATTTTGTCTCACTATGTGCATACCACATTGTTTTAATTATTGCAACTTCATGTATGTTTTAATATCTAGTAGAGGTCTGCCACGTGGGGCAGAGTTAACAGACATGTGTTTTAGGGTTCACTGTGATGCCTGCCATGCAGTGTAATTTCTAAAAATCTCTCAGTGGGAGTAGGACCATATATGGTAGGCAGAACAATGCCTCCCCACAAGATGGCCACATCTTAATTTCTAGAATCTGGGAATATGTCATGTTACATGAAAGGGGGGAATTGAAGATGTAAGTATAGTTGCTAATCCATTAACTTTAGAATGGAAAGGTATCCTGAATTACTAAGTGGGCCCATTAATCAAGGGTGAAAGTCAAAGAGAGAGGCCTGAGAGTCAGTGTTAGAGAAATGCAGCATAAACATGACTCAGCCCACGATTTGCTGGCTATGAAGATGGTTGAGGACTGTGAGCGTAGGAATGTGGCAAGCCTCTAGAAACTGAGAAAGGACAGAGAGGGAATTCTCCCTTAGAGGTTCCAAAGGAACACAATCTCCTGACACCTTACAGCAGCCCTGTGAGATCTGCCTCCAAAACTATTAAATAATAATTTTGTGTTGTTTTAAACCAATAATTTTGTGACAATTCTATACAGCAGCCATAGAAAATTAATTTGCCATGGAAGCCTTTTTTTTAAATATCTCATAAATAATATATTGGGAAATAATTGTACTAAATTGTCCTTTGATAGGCTGGGTGCAGTGGCTCACGCCTATAACCCTAGCACTCTGGGAGGCTACAGCAGGTGAATCACCTAAGCTCAGAAGCTCTAGACCTACCTGAGCAAGAGCAAGACGCTCATTTCTACTAAAAGTAGCAAAACCTGCTGGGCATCAGGGTGGGCTCTTGTATTCCCAGCTATTAGGAGGCTGAGGCAAGAGGATTACTTGAGCTCAAGAGTGTGAGGTTGCTGTGAGCTATGAAGACATGACACTATATTCTGGGGCAACAGAGTGATACTCTGTCTTAAATAAATAAATAAATAAATAAATAAATAGTGTTTTGAATTTGGATTGAGCCAAGTTATTCAATTGTTAACAGGATCCCCCTAAATTCAAGCAAGAAGCTAGGTTAACCCACGCAAAATTGAATTACAATTTTCTTTACAAGCTTCTTTCTATTCAACAACTGTTGACAGAGGCCTATTATGCAGAGAGCACATACTAATTATCTCGTGTGTGTGAGTGCACAAGTGTGAGCACGTGTGCACACACACAACTAAGCTTTTATGCGTTCCCAAAGGTTCTCTCTTTCTCTCCTCTCACAGAATTTTATGCTCTGAACTTGTCTTCCATTGCTTCCTGCTATCAAATTTACCATTCCTTGGCCTCATTCATCATCCATTCACTCAAGAAATGTGTATTGGACACCTATAATGTGCCGGGAATGTCCTCATTCTGGAGATTCAGGCAAGTCCCCCATGTGTCTCCCTAACCACTTGGGCATGAGATATGATCGTGAGATCAACCGCCTTAGTTGTTGATGCTAAAGGAAGGGCATTGTATTTCTCAGTTATGTTGTAGTGGTAAAAGATATTTGCAAACCCTCTGAAGGGCGACATTGAAGTGTTTTAGCAAAGTAATGACGTAGTCGAAACATTTGTCTGACACTCCCAGAATGGATGAGAGGAAGATGAGAATGAAGATGTAAAGACGGCAGGAGCTTTGGGAGAGATTCTGTGGCAGATACCTAGGATTTCGGCAGCTAAGATGAGCAGCAGAGGGTGGATTCTAGAGACACTTAGAAGATAAAACTTTCAGGTGTAGATGGTGGAGTTAAGAGAACGAGGAACGAGCTGAGGTTCCCTGGGGGCAGCTAACTGCGTGGACGGTAGGGGCAGGTACAGATCGGTGGAACATGGCAGGAGAAAGCATCTTTGTGGACAAAGATGACATCTGATGTCAAAGAGATGCCCTGCCTAACTGGAATGAAAGATGATCACTAATCCCCTGGTCCTATGATGCGTGGTGATGTCTGAAGGGCTTTTGTTAATGGAGTCTTTGTTGTCTTTCTCAAAGAAATTATGAAAAACAGAAATTTCAAACCCAGATGGAGAATTTAAGGCCAACCTGAAGAGAAAAGGTCAGAGCAGGTATGGAGGTACTTTTAAGGACAGAGGTGATTTGAGGAACTCTTCATATCGTACCATTAGAGGCCCACCCCGTTTGTTGGATCACCCTCGTGTATATTTATCCCCACATATGTGCCATAATGTACCCCTCCAAAAAAGCTGTGACCTTAATTATCTTAAATGAGCCACAGAATTCAGCCAAATGCAAACCCTCTTTTCCCTGAGCTATTCGGATTCGCTGCATTCCTGGTGCATTAGTAACTGAGTCCCTGCTGGCTTTGGTTACGCAGATACTGCCAAAATGCATCACTGAAACCTAGCCTGGAACATGTCAGAATGAATGCTACCTGGGCAACACAGAAAATAAAATGGAAAATCAATCTCAAAGGAAGAAAAATAAACATATAGTATATGTTCCCTCTATCAACCTGATTTCTGTTCTGAGATAGACTCATCTCAGATTGATCACTGAGGTTTTTCTTGACCACAAAAATGTGTGATTTTCGAGCACGTAAATGTTAAGGGCTCCTAAAAAGACCTAACGTGACTTTTTTCTAAACATGATCCAATGTAATTCCTTCTGAAGGAATTATGAGAGGAAAAGAAATTGAGATCTGAAGAAAACATAAAAACTGTGAGTCATCCTAGAGAGACTTAAGGCTGTTGTGAGTTGGTCTGGGAGGGACAGGGCATTCCCTTAGGGTCACGAGCAGCCTGGCAGAAGCAATAATATACAGATCGGGCCAATTTTTAAATTTTTCTTGTTTCAGTCCTTATTTCTTTGGAATAATCACTGTTTGTTCTTTAGCTTCCGATATTAACAGGAACTGTCTAGGCCCCTGTGTGTGGATATCCTTGGAGCAGCTTGTGGGGTAAGACCCTGATATTGGTGCAAACTGACAAGTCACTCTTGAATACTGATTGATCTGGCTCCTTCTCCGCAAAATCGCTATGCTGATAGTTTATAATCTAAAGAAACTGCCATCTCAAAGTGTACTTCTGCCAAAGAATTTAGAAGTGGATGCCTAAACAGAATTATTGCCCCAAAGGAATAGTGAAAAACTAGATTGGCCTGAGGGATTCCATGCTGCCTAGGGTTTAAGCATGCATACTAAGAATAAGATGGAGTCCGACAGGCTAAGGAGTACGTGGCATAGTTGCTCAGGTTAGTTTTGGTCCTGCCGGGCCTTCACCCACTGTCTCCCATTCTTTTTTTTTTTTTTTTTTTTGAGACAGAGTCTCACTATGTCACCCTTGGTAGAGTGCTGTGGCATCACAGCTCACAGCAACCTCAAACTCTTGGGCTTAAGAGATTCTCTTGCCTCAGCCTCCCAAGTAGCTGGGACTACAGTCGCCTGCCACATCACCCAGCTATTTTGTTATTGTTGTTGTTGTTGTTGTTTAGTTGGCCTGGGCTGAGTTCGAACCCACCACCCCTGGTGTATGTGGCTGGCGCCATAACCACTGTGCTACAGGTAACGAACCCTTGTCTCTCAGTCTTACTGTTTTGTGAATTTCGCTCCCACCCTAAAGTTTCCTAGCTTGAGTAGTTTAAGTGGACTGATTTAGAAGATTAACTCTTGAATTTAAATGTTATACTAGGTCACTGAGTTATACTAATTATTATTTAAAATAAGGATTAATGTGGTCTTTACTTTGAACTTTTATATATAAAACTGTATAGAAGTACTGTACAGAAGAACTGTATACAAGACTGTTCTGTTCTGTTGTGTTTTACAGAACAGTCTTGTAGAGACTACGCTCACTATTCTCCAGAATCACCGACCTTCTGCCAAAGTTAGATGGCCCTATCCCCATTTCTACATATTGGCTGACACTGACGAGTGGCTAGACCCTCTTCATCCAGTAATACAAAGACATGTTGCCTTAACCCCTCTTTCTTAACTATGCCAGACCTTTACTCCTCGCATATATATTTTCACAGAGTTTTCAAGCAGTAGATGTTTAGCTCTTAGCAGATGATTAAATCACTGCAACATATAGTACTAGTGTTTTTCAATAAAATCTTATTGACAAGAAAAAAACAGAAGGCATTGCTTATCATAATGACAAACATTTTGTGATATATATCAAATATTATATTTCAACATATATCATTTTGTTTGAAACATCATTTTGTCAAGAGATATCAAACGGGTCATAAGGTAAAACGTATCTCTCCCTGTAAAATAAAGTCAGAAAGTTTAAAAGACCTTGACATCCCCAGGAAATATGACTTTACAGACAGCAGAGAGATATGAACTCCATAAAATAAAGATAATAAATTGAACAACAATAACTTTATGAAGAAAAACTATTGGAACAGATAATCCAAATAACCATAATGATTTTTCTCAAACAGAGAATGGGCAATATTAATTAGTTTTGTTAAGTAGTACCAGAAGACAGAAATAAACAAGGTGAAATATGACATGTACAGAGTTGGGTAGGTGTTAAAGAACACCAGTTTGTTAAACAAATTAGCAATCTGGAATATAAGATTGCGCAGCTTTCCCACAATATAATGATGAGACACAAGAAAATAAGACTTATGTAGATTAGGAATAGAAGCAAAAACATATGGCAAATAGAACTACAAGATGGCGATATTTTAATCTATAGATGAGGAAATATTTGATAAAATAGGGAAAATAAGGTCACCTAATTTAAAGAAAGTTGAAAGGAGGCCCCAAATAATTGAAAAAACTCTACATATTCACCTAGACATACTGTAGTAAAATTTAATAACATCAAAAGCAAAGAGAAAATTATAAAAGCTTCCAAAATGAAAGTGTAGATATATTAAAAAGAAACAAGAATAACATTAAAAAGAAAAAGAAGGCAATACTTTATTGTTTTTAATCTATAGAAGAAAAATATCTGTGATTGTGGAATTTTATATTTTCCAGTGTGTCATTTAAATCTGATGAGAAAATATCTTCTCAGACTTCAAGGCGAGTCTTGCTCTGTCGCCTAGGCTAGAGTCCGGGATGCAATCATGGCATAATGGAGTCGTGAACTCCTGGACTCAAGTGATCCTCCACATCAGCTTCTTGAGTAGCTGGAATTACAGGCATGTCCCACTATGCTCAGCTAATTTTTTTTACATTTTTTGGATATGAGATCTCACTAGGCTGATCTCACTTCTGGCCTGAAGAGATCTTCCTGCCTCAGCCTCTAAGAGCTGAAGTTACAAGTGCAAACCATTAGGCCCAGCTTCTCAGCCACTTCTAAGACTTCACACCGTTTGCTAAAGTGCCAACTTCAAACCCCTATTTAGGCAAAGTACTCAAACAAGGAGAATTGAAAAGTTCTGGAAAACAAATGTAATCAAATCACTTTTTAAATGTATTTTTGTCTGAAAAAGAAAGGGCAATATATAAATAAAAATACATCTAAAACAACCCGAAACTAAAGTTCTAGAAAAATCAATAGAAGAAACAACGCATGAGAGAATATCTTTTTGAAGAGAAGATACAGATGATTATCAAATCAACATAAAGTGAACAGTTTTTTTTTAGAAAACCACAACTTACCAAAAATAACTCCAGTGGAAAGAGTCTAAAAAGATCATTTTCCATGGAAGAAATAAAAGTAGTAGTTAAAGAGATTCCCTACACAAAAGCACTAGGTTTTCACAGGATAATTCTACCTATGCTATTTTTATGAAGCAATTATAACATAATGCTAAAACTTGACAAACATTGTCCCATAAAAAATGCAGACTAGTTTCACCTTTAAACAATGATGTAAAATTTTTATGTGAATTGCATATTAGCAAACTGAATCCAGCACCACATTAAAACATAATCCAACACAATGTAATTCAACATTGCAGTGAAGTTAAAGAGAAAAATAATATTATCATCTCCATGGACATGGGTAAGGCACTTGACAAAATTTTATTCATTTTTAAAACACTCAATTAAATAGGAATTGATGGAGATGTTCTTAACAAAATTTTATTTCTCTATCTTCCTAACCTACCTATCTATTCATCCCCAAACTAGTCTCATCTGAATAGGGAAATGCTGGCGCTGCCCTACAGAAATCAAAACAAGCATACCCACTAGCTCCTGGGCTTTTAAATATTGTACTGGAGTTACTGGTCAATACAACAAGACACAAGTGAAGTATGCATAGAACGCTACCTTTTCATTTTAAAAGTAGAGTGATACATAACTTTTTAAGTGGTTAACTGCCAGGGAGTGGAGAGCATAGGCTGGAAGGAGAGGGATAAAATCTAGGCCCACGCAAATGTATAGCCAAGTAATCTTTGGCAAAGGAGCAAAAGCAAATCATTGGAGGAAGAATGGTCTTTTCAACAAATGGTGCTGAAAAAATTGGACATCCATATGTGACAACATGCGTCTGGATATAGACCTTACACATTTTCTTTTTTTTTTTTATTAAATCATAGCTGTGTACATTCATGCAATCATGGGGTACAATGTGCTGGTTTTATATACAATTTGAAATATTTTCATCAAACTGGTTAACATAACCTTTGTGGCATTTTCTTAGTTATTGTGTTAAGACATTTATGTTCTACATTTAGTAAATTGTAAGATGCACTGTAGGTGTGGTCCCACCAATTATGCTCCCTCCACCTATCCCCCACCTCCCTTGCCCCTTTCCCCATATTCTTGGGCTATAATTGAGTTATAGCCTTCATATGAAAGCTATAAATTGGTTTCATAGTAGGGCTGAGTACATTGGATACTTTTTCTTTCATTTTTGAGATACTTTGCTAAGAAGAATATGTTCCAGCTCCATCCATGCAAACATGACTTACACATTTTCTTAAGTTAACTGAACATAGTCTTACTATGCCAACATAGTCCTACCATAAAATCTGGCAATTGCTCTCCTAAGTATTTATCCAACTGAGTTGAAGACCTCTGTTCACACAGAAACCTGCAGCCCCTTTATTCATTGCCAAAAATTGGTGCAACTAGGAGATTCTTTACTAGGTGAAAGGATAAACAAACTGTGGTATATCCTTCCAATGGAATATTATTCTGTGATAAAAAGAAATTAACTATCAAGCTGTGGAAAAACATGGAAGAACCTAAAATAGGTATCACTGAATAAAAGAAGTCAGTCTGAAAGGCAGCATACTATATGATTACAACAAATGCATTTTGGAAAAGACAAAACTATGGAGATAGGTAAAAGACCGGTGGTTGTCTTGATTCAGCATGCAAGGAGAGAAGGGACGTATGATCGTGGAGGAAGCCTGGAGGAATTTTTGGTGGTAACCCTATTCAGTATAAAATTATAACAGTAAATATATGTCATTCTGCATTTGTCAAAACTCATAGAATGTATAACACAAAGAGTCAATCTTAATGTAAACAACGGACTATAGTTAATGACGATGTACTGATATTGGTTCATTAATTTTAACCAATGTACTACACTGATGCAAGATGTTAATCATAGAGCATGCTGAGGGAAGGTGGTTGGGTGGACGTATGTGCCCTTTGCTAAATTATTTTGTAAATCTAAAACTATACTAAAAAATAAAATCTATAAATTATCTTTAAAATAAAATAAAATGAAACAAATTTATATCTATGAGTATCTTATCTAAATGGTGACATATTATTACCACACATAAAAAACTACCCCGAGGAATTTTAAATATGGTAATTTGACTACATGGTCCTACTGAATAAAAACCATAAGGATAAAAACACTGCCAAAAACTTTCAGCTGCTTTAATAACTTTGTTATTGCTAGTGGGATGGGCGTTGTTCTGATACTCTTGTTGTATTATGTGGGACTCCCATCAAGTGAGTCATTATTTGAAAGACTAGTTTTACCTATGATTCTTATGGTGGGAGAGAAAACATAGATGTAATATAAAAAGGGTTAGTAAAAAACAAATAAAAAACACTCTGTGATCCTGAATTAAAATGCTAAAGGAATAATTATAGATTCCTAGCTTTATTTATGGAGAAGACTTAAAAATAATGAGCAGTCCAGTGGTAAACAATTTATACCCCTAACACTCAGATTATGACAGGAAATAGCATTTTACCCTACAAAGAAGGAACTTTCAGGGAATAAGTGACTGATTCAAATTTGGGGCAAGAAATGTACAACATAAGCATGAAATCTCACACTAAAAGGAAGGAAGCTATCAGAACTGCTAGGATTGTGTCAAAATGATTTAGGAACCAAAGTGAACCAAGGGACCACTTCGTTACACTGAAAACTTGCAAAGGGAAGAATCAAACACTTTTCCTGCCTTTTTATATGAATGGCATCACTGTGTAATCAATTAGTAAATGAGAAATTTCATTTTATGGAAGAAGTCTAGTTAAAAACATAGAAAGTAATAATAGAATTAAAATATCATTATTTTGCAACCCCTAATGAGTTAATGGATCTAGAAATTGATCATCACAAAGAAAGAGACAGAACAACCATCTAGTATGTGCTTCTTAGTTGAAAAACAATACACTACCTTAGAAGAAGTCCTATAAGACTCCAGCTCCAAGTGCTAGTTTTAAGGGAATGCATTGAAAAATACCTTCAATAACATCACAGGAAAGCAATCTGTAAAATGCCAACTGGGCAAACATTGCTGGGACAACCAATATGGCTTTATCAACAATAGTAAAAACAAAACAAAAGAAATAAAATACATTGTATGGGAAAACAACTATAGAAATGAAACCTATAGATCAGAGAGAAGATATTTGTAAAGAAATATTTGCCATAAATATTTGGACTTTATTTGCAGTATAGCTAAACAAAAGAGAACTATAAGAATATATTATGACATGCAAATTTAAACTCTATATTATATTTGATGTTACTGATGTTATGCTTATTTTTTGAGAATCTTTACCTTTTAGAGGCACTTATTAAAAAGATTCATAGACAGGGAGGCACCTCTGGCTCAGCGAGTAGGGCGCCGGCCCCATATGCTGAAGGTGGTGGGTTCAAACCCAGCCTCGGCTGAACTGAAAAAAAAAAAAAAAAGATTTATAGATAAAAATGAAGTTATATTTGAGATTTTACTTCAAAATAATGCCAGCAGAGTTAAACCATGGGAGGACTTTACATGAAAAAAACAGGAACATTGGCTGATAATTGTGAGGTTGATGGTGACTCCAGGGTGCTTCATAAATTTTTGTGTGTGTACTTTTAATATGTTTGAAAATTTCCATGACCTCAGATTTTTATTTATATTACTAGTTCATAGTAAAAAAATAAAAGTGTTCTTTGAGCAATTCTTTAAATAAATCAATAATATTTATCCATTAATTAAAATAAAATATGTACTTATAAAGGAATAGAAGAAAGACAGGAAAAGAAGCCAGACTTTTTGATTTATAGATTTAATGTTGGAATCATAAAAAATATTTTACATGGTTATAAAATAAATTTCAATCAAAAAGCAATCATAAAATCTAAAAATGAAACAAATGAAGCTAACTCAATCTCCAGTTGGTGGCATAGTCACACTGAGAAGATCTATTTCAAACGCATTTGACACAGTAATTTGATTTTACACTCTCAGTGGGATATAGTCTAAATTTAAACCATTTTTGGTAATTATATTTTTGATGGTGGTAATGGTGTTATTTTAAATTGGTATATTTGTAATTTGGGCTAGAGTAAATGAGTAATTTTTTTTTTTGTCATGAAAACTGAGATTTTCAGCATGGGAGAAAATAGATACTTCTAATTTAATGGGGTAAGTAAATACTCAGAAGTTTTGAATTTGACTTGGAAGTAGTAGTGTGAACATGTAATGTATCTTATCAGGTGTGTATGTGTATGTATTTCCTCCTGTATCCATGAATAGCTCCAGAAACAATGACCAGTATTAACAATGTATTAGATTCTTATTGCTGCTAAAACAAATTACTACAAATTTAGGGACTTAAATTGGCACATATTTATTCTTATATAGTTCTGGAATGCAAAAGTCCAAAACTCAAGGTGTTGGGGGGGAGGGGCAGTTTTCTTCTGGAAACTCTCAGAGAGAATCCCTTTCCTTTACCCACTTCTACAAGTCACCAGCATAACCAGGTTCATGGTTCCTTCTTTGGATTATTCTCACCTTTTGCTTCCATGATTACATCTCCTACTACTAATTCTGATCCCCTGGTTCCTTCTTATAAGTACCCTTGTAATTACATTGAGCCCAGCTGTATAATCCAGGATAATTTCACCATCTTTATGAAATTAAAAAATAATAGAGAAAGGCAGAAGAGGGTGGGACTGATGGTACAGTATTTCTCGTGTTTTAACATGCATTTTCCCAGTTGTAAATCTTACTGAATGTACATTCAGATTCAACAGTTCTCAGGGGGAACCTAAGATTCTGCATTTCTGCCTAACTTCTGGGTTATAGTGAACCTGCTGCAACTCAAAGGAACATGTCTAAAAACATAAGATATTCAAGAGACTTATCAGTCAATTAAATGTAAGTGATGCAGGACAAGGCGCACTACGACCTGCCACCTTGGCCCTGGCGGTGCTGATGCTGCGGTAGATGGAGGAACCAGCTTGCTGGAAGGGCCGGACACCTGCGGGGGAGACACTGGTGCCTTGCTGTCTCCTTCCCAGGCTCTTCTGGCTAGTCCATTTCATGGATGGCACCTTGCTGTCTCTTCGTCCTGCACTTCTGACTGGCCACTGTCATGTCAGTTTCCTGGGCCTGAGTCTTCTTTGGACAGGAAGCTGTAACTGACGAACACCCACGCCCTAAGAGTTGGGGCAAAACAACCCCCTGGGACTATATAAACCCCTGAGCAAAGAGCTCGAAAACAGACCTCAGCAGACCTCGGAGAGGGAGCAGGAGAACTTGTTCCCCTCTTGGTTTGGTTCCTGTAGTTGTAATTCGGTTTCTGTAAATAAACCCTGACTTACCACTACTCCTGTGGTCCATCAATTCCTTCTTTGAATCCCCAAGACCAAGAACCTGAAACTCTGGTATCATAAGGACAGAGTTTGGTTTAGGATTCAAATACACATAGATTAAGAAAAATGTAGACAACTAGGAAAATGGTAACAGTGAATATTTGTATTGCATAAAACATAATTTAGCTTTTGGAAATTGTATTGTGGTTATGGTTTTTGTGTCTGTTTCTTTCAGAATACGTTCTGAGATACTTGTGGAGAATTGATATGAAATCTTCAATTTGCCACAAAATAATTTTAGAGGTAGTAGAGTGGCAGACAGTGAAGAAATTAGGAATAAAACAATATTGGTAATGTATTGCTAAAAATTGAAATTGGATAGTTATAATATTTTCTTTGTTTTTAATAATCAGGAGAATTTAGTAATACATTTTTTACAAAAATAGTTATGATTTAATAAACATAAGTATAATTTTTATGTTATTGGCAAGTACTGGGAAACAAACACATAAATTTTTTTAAAAGACTGAATGGGTTAAAACTTAAACTAGCAAAAGATGAACCAATCTATTCAATGGAAAATAGGAAAATCAAATAAAGTATAAACAAGATAGAAATTCTTCAACAACAGAAATAAATGTAAATAGAATTATAATAAATCAAACTCTCCTACAAAAAGTCAGATACCCTCAGATTTGGAAAAAAAATCACAAACATATTTTCTATAATAGATACATTTAAAGCAAAAGGAATCAAAAGGATCAAAATTAAAAGAATTAAAAAATACATACAAGAAAAGGCTGTGATAATAAAAGTAAATTGTGTCCCAGTAAAATTGAAGGAAAAAATTATTATAAAATGCTTTTGATCTTCATAGGAAAAGGACAAAGAGAATATAGTAAAATATAGTTTCAAATTATATTATGTGGCAGCTGATAGAAATTGGAGAATTTTTTAACACATTTCTTTTAGAAACTGATAGATGAACCAGGCAAAAATTAGCAAAGGCATAGATCCCTTGATGTCCTTCTAACCTCTTAGACTGAATGGCACAATTTATATGCTTGAGTTATTAATTATATAGAAAAATCTACACACAAGAGAGAATGTTATTCTCTGCAAGGGCAAATGAACATGTACATTTACATTTATTCCACAAAGTAAGCCTAAATAAATTATAAATAATCAATATCTTATAGACTACCTTATCTGATCACAATGCAATAAAATTAAGAAATATTAAGAAAAACATAGGTAAAAATATAACTTTAGAAAGTAACATATTTAAATCATAACTTTTGGAATAATCAGAAATAATAAAGAATAGTGTAAAGTAAAACTTAAACAGTTATGTCAGCATTTTTGGACAAAGCTAATACAGTATTTAGTACTTACAGATTTAAATACGTACAAGTGACTTAAGCATTGATTTCAATAAGTTGAGGAAGAAGCAATAGAGCTCACCCACAAAAATCAAAATAATAAAATAATAATAATAAGGACAGACTCATCCATCAATGAAGAACAAAGAGAGGTAAGCTGAAAGAAAAAGTGAAAAAGCAATTGCAAGCAAAAACAAAACCAAAAACTAAAATAATACGAAAAAAAGAAAATTGAAAGAGCACTTTAACACGTATGCATACATTTGAAAATCTGTCTAAAACTGATGAATTTTGGATACTCTAAAATGAAAAATTAGCACAAGAAAAAAGAACATGAAAAGATAAATAAGCATTAAATAAATTAAAACTGTAAATTAAAATGCTCAAAACACCCTGAACCCTCACGATTAAAGAAATAAATTATGACAAGATTTTAACGGTTGGATTGTGATGGTTAATTTTATGTGTCAACTTGACTGGATTAAGGAATACCTAGATAGCTGGAAAGGCATTCTTTCCAGAAGAAACCATCATTTGAATTGGTGGATTGAATGAGAAGGATCAGGGCTCACACAATGTGGGAAGGTGCTGTCTAATTGTCTGAGGGCTCAGGAAGTAAAAAGGGTCAGAGGAAAGGCAGATTTTCTCTCTCTCCCCTTCCTGGAGCTGAAACACCTCTCTTCCCCTGCCCTTGGACATCAGAACTCCAGATTCTCTTACTTTCAGACTTCAGACTTGGATGAGTTGTCCCCTGGGTTCTCAAGCCTTTGGCCTTGCACTAAGAGTTTCCCTTTTTTCTGAGGCTCTTGGCATTAGGTTGAGCCATGCTACCAGCTTCTCTGATTCTCTGGCTTGCAGACAGCCTATTGTGGGCTTTTCAGCCTCGATTTATAATCATGTGGGCCAATTCCCTTTATAAATTCCCTCTCACGTACCTAAATAAACCTGTGTTTTTATATCTCTATATCCTATTGGTTCTCACTGTCTGAAGAACCCTGAAGTAATTCTTACAGCAGTCGTTCCAGAATGTAAAAACAACACAAGACAAGCCCACATTACAACCCTTCCCGACACACTTCATGAGCTATTGTAGCCTTGATTCCAAAATGGGAAAAGGAAAAGAGAAGAGGAAAGAGAAGCAAAGGGAAGAGAACAAAAGAGAAGTAACATATCGGAACATGCTCCATAAAAAAAACCAAAAAAACTGGGAACTTTAATACCTATTTATAATTTAAACAAAAATACTGCTGGCAAACAAAGAATAGTCAAAAACTTTATTTCAGAAAGGTTATATACCAAAACCTACAGCAATTTTATGCTTAGTAGAGGAATACATTATTATTGGAGAAACCTCAGATACTCCTTACAGATTAAGAAGACAACTTTTACCGCTATCATTTAACACAGTACTAGAAAATCTCGTGGATGTTTTCAGGAAAAAAAATAAATAGAAAGTGTAAGTATACGAGAGAAAGAGCTAAAACTATTATTATTTTCAGACTACACGATTATCTAAAAATGAACAAGCTGGGAGTAATCTCAGTGATCATGTTTGTCATTCCGGCACTTTGGGAGGCTGAGACAAGAGGAGCACTTGTGGCTAGGAGTTCAAGACCAGCACGAACAACATTATAAAACCCTATCTCTGAAAAAAAAAAGGAAAAAAATTTAAAAATAGCCTACATGGTAGTGTGTGCCTGAAGTCCTAGATACAGAGAGGCTAAGGCAGGAGGATCACTTGATCCCAAGAATTTGAGATTTCACTGAGCTCTGATTACCTCCTTGCACTCTAGTCCAGGCAACAGAGCAAGACTCGGTCTCAAAAAACAAAAAGAAATAAGTTAAATTAAATGAATAAAAATGAAAAGATTCAACAAATTTTAAAACCAATGAGGATTAATAAGCTTAACTAGATAAAAGATCAATTAATGAAAATCTTAAAGCATTTGTCTTAAACACTAACATCCAGCAAAAGATATGTCTAAAAATGTTCTTGCAACTTAGTTCTCAATGGCCGAAACCAAACGACCAAATGTACTTCAACAGGAAAAGGGAAAACAAATTGTGGTATATTTGTTATGTGGTGAAATAATACCCAAGAATCAAAAAAGAATAAACCATCATAAATAAATCTCACAAACGTAACATTAAACAAAAGAATGCAAACATGAAGGCGTACATAGCATGTGGTTCCACTTATATGGAATGGAAGAATGGGAGAAAACACGAAGGAGCCTTTGGAATTCTAGAAGATTCTTTAAGTTGATTAACGCAATAGTTATAGGGCTGTATACAAAAATAAAAATTCATCAAGCTGTGCTTTTCAGATTTATGCAATTTACTATATGTAACTTATACACCTATTAAAGGTAAACTAAATAATAAGCAACATTTCTTTACATCAGCAATAATGTAATAGAAAATATAATAAATGAAAGAGGATATTTATAATATTGCAAAAAGTACTATAAATCTAGGACTTAGCAGAGAATACACAAGACTTTTATGGATACAGTTTTAAAAGTATAAAAGAAAATAAAAATACACTTAAATATATGGAGAAACAGTTCATACCCTGGGTGGGAATGACTTTTTTAGAAGACCTATTTTTCTGAAGTTTTGAAGATAACAAATTTATTTCATAATTCATAAGAAAAAATATAAACAAAGAACTAATAAAATATGAAAATAAAAGCAAAGGAGTAGACTTACATTGCCAGATATTGACATTCTACAAAGACATTATAATTTTAAAGATATATTCATACAAGAGCAAATAGAATAAAGAGTGCAGAGACCATTTTTACATAACAAAAGTTGTGCTACAAGTCCAGAAGAAACAGACTGTTTCATAAATAATGTGAGGGAAACTAGATCACTATATGGAAAAAATAAAACCTGTCTTCCACTTCTATCATAAACATAGAGGGATATGGGATGCATTAAACACGCAGATGTGAAAGGTAAAACTATAAAGTGGAAACAATTGTAAGCTCTGGGGAACACGTTACTTGAAGTCACTAGAGAGTGAATAAGCAGAAAAATGTCAAAGGAGAGTTAATGCTTGGACAAAGGGAATTGCATGAGGTGAGCATCCCCTTTTTATGATTTTTTTTTTTTTTTTAGAGTGAAGGCAAAGTACAGTCATGCGTCTGTGAGCTGGCTGAAACTTTGATACAAAACACGCAGACTAGCCAGCTTGAAAAACCAGAGGACAGGGTTCAGAGCAACTGCAATAGTGGGCACATGAGAGGG
Source organism: Perodicticus potto (assembly GCA_963574655.1). Lineage (NCBI taxonomy): Eukaryota > Metazoa > Chordata > Mammalia > Primates > Lorisidae > Perodicticus > Perodicticus potto. Next base: position 171,145 of record CAUYRH010089074.1, on the reverse strand, counting down.
GAACTTCCAGGGAGTGCAAATCTGGAGAGAGAAAGCCCCAAGTTCTTGGTATAAGCTTTGCCAACATCTGTGGCTGATACGTGAACACACTACTAGATTTAGTAGACTAATAATAAAAAAAGAATTGAAGCGAAATTTGGGTTGCCATTCACCACAAAAGGGAAAGAATTTTGCCATTTGAATTCAGCCAATCTAATTGCCTACTAAAAGAAAAAGAAACCAACATTTTTTTAAAAAGGAATATACCAGAAGCCAGAGACTCTATGGCATGTCATTCCCAATGCCCAGGATACAATTAAAAATTACTTGAAATACGAAGAAAAAGAATAATGCTACTAATTTGCAATTGAAAATATAATCAATGGAGACCAAACCTGAGTTGACCCAGATGTTGAATAAGCAGAGGAATTCAAAGTATACATTCTAGTTGTATCCAAGGATATAGGGACAAAAGATAAACATTTCCCACAAAGAAATAGAAACTCCAGGGAAAATAATGGAAATTCTAGAACCAAAAAGTAAAATACCTGAAATAAAAATTATACTACCTGGATTAGTATCAGAATAAAAGTGACAGAGAAAAAAAAGAAGATAGGTTAATAGAAATTGTGAATTCAATTTAAAGATGAAAGGAAAAAATAGAGAAAAGAAGAGAACAGAGCATTCAGTGTCTTTATGATAAAACCAAATCATCTAATATATATACATTTGTAGTCCCACAAGAAGATAATAGAAAGAATGAAGCAAAAACATGTTTCAAGAAAAAGTTAATCCATAATGTTAGAAGGCATCTCTGTGTCTTAAACTAACCCTCCCCCCCCTCAAGAAACCCCTCTGTGTCTTAAACTAAAATCCCTATATGTGAAAATTGCATACAAACACTATATTGAGGACATCGCATTCAGAAGCATTCGAGTTAAATACACTCATGTATTTAATGGATGCACCTGGAAATTACTGACTTACCCTTCACAAATATAGAGTTCTGAGACTCTTTAGTCCACTTTAGAAGCAGCTTCTCTGGCTTTTCCTTCTTTCTTGTTGGGGTTCTGAATAAGACTGAAGAAGGAAAGAGTGTTCTACTATTTAGGTTGGTGCAAAAGTAATGGCAGCTTTTGTGATTGTTGAAATTTGCCATTTGATACTGGAATATACATTCTTAAATAAACATGGTTATGTTATAAATCATTTTAATGTACATTTCTCACTTTACTTTTTTCTGCTAATTGCTTACTGTTTGCTATTTATTCTGGATTATGAAAATGATGTTAGACAAAAAGCAAATTTGAGCAATTTTCTTATTCGAGTTGAAAATGGGTCGTAAAGCAGCAGAGACAACTCACAACATCAACAACGCATTTGGCCCAGGACCTGCTAACGAACGTACAGAGCAGTGGTGGTTCAAGAAGTTTTGCAAAGGAGAAAAGAGATTTGGAAATGAGGGTCCTCGAGGTTGGTCATCAGAATTTGACAATGAACAATGGAGGGCAATCATCGAAGCTGATCCTCTCACAACTATAGGAGAAGTTGAGGAAGAACTCAGTTGACCATGCCACAGTCCTTCAGCATTTGAAGCAAATTGGAAAGGCGAGAAAGCTTCGTAAGTGGGTGCCTCATGAGATAACAGAAAATTAGAGCAATCATCGTGTTCAAGTGCCATCTTCACGCACTCTACACAGAAACAATGAGCCATTTCTCCATCAGATTATGACGTTCATTGAAAAGTGGATTGCATACGACAACCGGTGATGACCCGCTCTGTGGCTGGACTGACGGGTACCTCCTCAGCATTTCTCAAGGCCAAATTTGCACCCCCCCAAATGGTAATGGTCATTGTTTGGTGGTCTGTGGTGGGTCTGATCTACTACAGCTTTCTGAGTCCTGGTGAAACCCCATTATATCCGAGAAGTCTGCTCAGCAAATCGCTGACATACATCAAAAACTGCCACACCTGCAGCCGGCATTGGTCAACAGAAAGGGCCCAATTCTTCTCCATGACAACACCCAACCACACATCGCACAACCAATGCTTTAAAAGTTGAATGAATTGGGCTATGACGTTTTGCCTTAACTGCCATATTCACCTGACCTCCCGCCAATCGACTACCACGTCTTCAAGCATCTCAACAATTTTTTTGCAGGGATAATGCTTCCACAACCAGCAGGATGCAGAAAATGCTTTCCGAGAGTTCATTGTAATCCAGAAGCATGGATTTTTACACCACAGGAAGAAACAAACTTGTTTCTCACTGGCAACAATGAGCTAATTATAATGGTTCCTATTTTAATTAATAAAGATTTGTTTGAGATGAGTGATGATTTAAAATTCTTGGTCCAAAACTGCAATTACTTTTGTACCAACCTTTCCAGAACAAACACAAAGAAAGTCCAGTGAGATAGAGGGCTGTAGATGGGAACTTGCTGACCATCCCTAGAGAATCTCTGTAGGCGTAAGCCCTATTGAAGTATCCTTGTACATCAGAAGGTCTGCATTTCCAGGCTGGCTTAGACCATCAAGGAGAGGCAGAAGCATTACTTTACACGGCATTGATCTCAATGTTTTTATTTTTATGAATTACTCTATGCAATCGCTAAATACTCTTGCAAATTAAAGCATCCATACACACACAGCCCATCCCCACAAGTCATCATCTCTCTGTCAGGGTAGATCATTAGACATTGTTCCTTGGAATTATTACAGGATTGCCATTATGAGAGAATGTGTTTTTCTTACATTTCATTTTAAAACATCTCTATCCGCTTATTGTTAACAACCCCCTGTGGTGAGGCAAGAAAACCTTGCAAAGGTTTATAGACACAGGTTGGATTCTTTAAACAAAGGACACTGCAGAACGATTTTATAGGTAATAAGAACTCCCCAAATCCACAAGCTTAGAGGAATTCGGGTATCTAAATTACCGATGCATCAAATTCACTCAGGTAATCCAGTAGTAAGTAAAATAGCCTTTAACACAAGCATCATTGGCCATTTTCTAGGAGTTTTCACAAATTGAAATCTGTCTTCATAACCAAATTCATTTGGTTTTCCATCATGTTCTTGTGCCTTTGTACACACAAATTAAGTCTTAAAGCTCGTAGGTAATTTAATAAACATTTAATACAGAAAGTTTGTCATTAGAAGAAATGTTTGTTATGATACAAAAGCCTTGTATTAAGACAGAACAGTAACCAGAAATATTGTTTTAATTTCTTCGAATGTTGAAACCCAAGCAGTCTAAGGAGGAAAGTGATGCTGAAAGCGGAAAGATAGAAAGGAAAAATAAAAAAAAATTTAAAAAAGCAGGAAGGAAGGGAGAAAAGGAGTGAAGAAGAGGGTAGGATAAGAGAGGAAGGGAAGAAGGGAAGAAGGAAGGAAGGGCAGGAAATGAAAAAGAGGGCGAGGAAGGATAGAAAAACGTTACTCACACTGGACTTCAGTTCTAAATCAGCACTTCTGTTTACAATATTTTCCGATCAGCCGCTGCCGAAGGGGTCGGGAGAAAACACTTAACAATATTTGAGTCACTAAGTCAATTTAAGTCCCATTAATCATCTGTAAACTTTGAAAGGGTTGCATTTAGTGATTCTGCGGCATCTGTGATTTCAAATGAACACATTTATAATCATGAGAACTACTGTTTGGAGTGGAGGCAGAGGGACACGGGAACAGCCATGGTCACACTACATCATGATTCAGTTGTGCTTAATGGAGCCTTCAGAGTGATGGGGAGAAGGATTCTCTTTGCAGCCCATACCAATGTTTTGCTTTGCTTAAAAAGTTACTAAAATATTGAGTAAATGCTCCTCCTTAGTATCTAAGTAATGGAAAATAATTATGATCTACTAAAGTCAGCGAAAAGACACAAACTTTAAATAACTATAGAACGAAGTTTTAAACTTTCGTTTCTACCTAGCGATTCCTTTTTCCATAATAAATTACGCATGAATGTAATTCTTAAATATGATCATCATGATTATCCGCTGACCCTCAGATCTCTGCTTCCTTCTTCCCCCCTTTTATCAATTAGTGGCACAACCACTTATTAATATTAATATGTTCATAAATCTCTGCATGAGCAACATAGAAATTATGAGTAATAATAAAATGATGATTCGTTGGTTGATGCACAAAATTCACAGTGTGCGAGCCAGGTAACAGGTTTAGGGCCAACACTGGGAAGCCACACGGTCTTGGGCTTCAGCCTCTACCACTTACCAGCTTTGCCGTCTTCAGAAAGTAACAGTGCTGAACTCAAGCTACCTTTATGTGTACAATAGAGATTATAATGCCTACCCCCCACAAGTCTGATAGGAGGAGCAAATAAAATAATACATGTAAAGTCCTTAGCAAAGTGCCTGGCAATGGTTGGTACTCAATATAAGGGAATGATTGAGGTTATTGTTAATTTTTATTGCAAATAATCATGATCTATCAATGGATAGAATCTGAAACACAAGCACATTTTTATGCCTAAGAAATCACATATTCCAAGTGCCCTTATTTTACAGATAAAGGATAAATTTGAAGTTGATTTTCAGAGAAACAAGTGACTTCTCTCATGGAGAGTTTAGAATGAACTCTAAATGAAAGAAGGTTTCTTAGGTCCAACCAACAACTAAATCTGTAATGTGTCTCTGGTTTCCAGAAAAATGGCTGCTAAATTCTGTAACTAGGAAAGCCTGAGCAATGCTGTCCAAGTCACTTGCCACCTGTAACTTGTTCTGTATCAATTCCTTGCATTCTTAGCCATTAGAAAGAGGTACTTAGAAAGAGCCAGGGATATTCCTTTAACCTACCAATTTTATGACTACTGTAAAAAAGCCAAGGATGAGGTACAGACGCTGTCAATTAAAAAAAAAATTGGTAAAGCATAGAAATATGTTGTGCTTTCAGACCTAGCTGAAGAAGAGCTAGGTTTTGTGATAGTGATGGCACATAGGCTGGACAATGGCCTCAAGTAGGACACAATTCCTGGATATAGGCAATTCCATCTCTGTCCTGCATCTCTCCATCTTTCCTTTTCCACTCAAGAAAAAGTACTGAATGTGAGTGAATGTTCTTCATGGATATGGCAGAAGATCTGCTTTAGGTGAAAACTGCAAGGAAATTTGATTCACTTTGGCACTGACATACTTCATAGAACACACAAGTATGTGGCAACACTGCAGTTTAGAACTTGAAAAAACAATTCATTCTCTTCTAGTCATGCTGCCAGGTGGACAACATGGCAATCAATGGCTTCAGGCTGTATTCAGCTTCTAGGTAGGTCACTATGAAAGTTTTGAGACAGACTGGCTCATGGTCCATGATTTCACTTCCAAGAAACACAGTGGGCAGCATCTTTCTGATTCACCTGTGCACGTTTCAGCTTGCCATGCTTATTGGTGTTGCTGGGAGGACTTCATTTGTTTCATCGCACGGGTTTTGCATGTTTGTGTATCTCAGAGCTTTCGTAATGACCCACATAGGAGGCCCCATAGGCGCATCACACAGCAGCCTTTGAGATAACTGCCCAGAGGACAATGAAGGCAGCAGCACGCCAGGAACTCGTTTCTCTCTTATTGGATGAGCAGTAATGAACTCTGTTTGCTCCTCTTCATAGAGCCTCTTGTCTTGGTTTGAGAAGCGTTTCTTCTATGTTGAGCCCTTCTACTGAATACACATTTTTTTGCCCTCCTCATGTACCAACATACCAAGAGTAAGTATTCATAAATATTTAACACTTGAAAGTTTTCTTTAACCTACTTTACAAGATTTTACATGTTTTATTCAACCTAATAATGCCAATGAAACCAAGCTTTTATTTGCCTGCTGTATCCTGGGGAGCAACATATTAGATGTTACTAAAATACCAACTGTCCATTGGTGCACCCTCTCTAAGGGTGCATCTAATCCACCTTCCCCAACAAATGTGGTTTAGTACGATAGGGGAGATGCGACAATTGGGAAAATGATATTATGAATTACTGTAAGTCACATTTTTTTAACACATGGAAAACTAATCTGTAAAGCACCAAGCTGACTCAGTTTGCATGTCCCAAAAGATTACGAAAAGACAGTGTTGTCAGATACTTTCATGAAATGATAACATTAGGATAATTTTGCTTGTAATAATAGGTCTCAAGTGGTTTTAAAATTTATTCACAGCAAGTGGACAACAACGAATCATGTGTGACACCTTTCTCAGAAATCTTAGTCATCTCTTATAATCTGTTACCAATATAAGTAAAAAATAACTTTCAAATATAATTCTTTGGGGGCTCCTTCCTTTGTAGAAGGAGCAACTTCTCCTCGCTGCCCAAGCTCGGCAAACCCACAAGTGGCACAGAGCACAAGATTACATGCCCAGCAGGAGTTTTGCAGCTACAACGAGATCTCGTCAAAGATGGGATCTCTGGTCTCTCCAGCTGCCCACAGTCTAGCTGATGAGATCAAATATACAAGGTGTGACAATTAAGTTCATGAACTCATCCAGAAAAGTGCTACATATCTCATGGCTGAGATGACAGAGATGAGATGCTCATGTCACCTTGGAGGTATTCCCCTGGGGAAGCTGTGCACTGACTCCAGCACCTCGTCCAGCACTCAGAGCAATTTTGGAACTCTCTGGAATGGCCATCAGAACGGTCATGGTGGGAGGTCTGACAATGAAGCTCGTGAACTTGTTCTAAACAAAGCGTATACCTCATTGCTGAATATCCTGCTGTCACTAGACGGCCAAGGGGAGTACCGCAAAGCGATATTCAGCAATGGGGTAGGTAGTACTTTTTCTAGGATAAGTTTGAAAACTTAATTGTCTGACCTGGTATGTCAGGTGAGAGAGAAAAATGGAAGTTAGTAAATAAACAAGGGCTCAATCAGAAGGCAGTGCCAGTCAGCACTGGAGGGAAAGAGAGGAGGGGACTGAGGGAGGCAGGACCTTGAAGAAGGCCTCCGTGGAACCAGTGGAACGCACCTTGACCCCGGATTGGTCACAGTGGGAGAAATGAAAAGACAGGCATGCCAGAAAAGATGAAACACGAACAAGGGTACAGAAGCCAGTGGGAGGCAGCTGGCACTTCCTCCCCTCATCGGGCAGTGCAAAGGCTGGGGTAATTGATGCTGGGACTGCCAGCCCTCCGTGTGCTAAAATACATCATCACCTAGAGAAAAGCAAAGAGATTTAGCTTTCATAAAATAAAAACTTCCAGAAAAACTAAATGCATTCCTTTAGGGCAAAACAAAGCATGGAGAATTTCGACTCCAAAAGTAAAATCTTTCTGAGTTGAAGATAATAGGGGGAACAGAGCTGGAAGCCACTCCCTAGCCCCAGGAGGGAGCTCGCCTCTGCATGTAGTAACCACACATTTTTTCCTTTTCTTTGTATTAACGTGACTTCCGCACTCGCGTCTACTTCCTTGAGGATGGGTATCTGTTTCTCATTAGAATGCCTACTTTATCTTACTTTTTGGTATCCTTCCTCAATTATTAAATTTTATGCCAATTCATCTTATTAATGAAAGCCCACAGATTCAAGTAACATTTGTTTCTTGAGTTTACAATAGGGCAAGGAGACTAGGACTAAAGCCACATCAATCATCCCTGTGGGCATTAACGAAGAAACCATGAGGATGCTGCTTGGGAACCCCGTTCATGTTACAGAGACCCTGATACTGTGATTTTTCCCCAAAGCCTTTGCCTTCAACCTCTGCCTCTGATGAATGTGCTTAATACAGAATGTTTAGCTACATACTACCCTGCTCACAGGGTGCCGAACATCTGGTTGGAGGAGAAAATATAGATCCTAAATTGACATTTACAAATACTCATATGTTTAGGTATGTGTAGAGAAAACAGCTGGGTTTGGGGACGGTATTTATCCAAATAATTTGGCAATCATCCCTGTTCTATTATTTGAATGGTCCTAGGAAAATCTGGTTTCTTATTATTTATCTATAATTTGTTATTCATTTAGTATTATTGCTACATTGAAAAACGGTAGCTTAGTCTTGAAAAGTAATGTTAACATTGTAACATAATGCAAATTTTGACAAGCTTTTCTTAAACAAGTTATCTCCTTTGCCTTCTCCCTATTCTCTGACCATTCTCATATGAGGGGAAGGGTCAATCAGCAAGATTAAATACCCAAGTATATACATAGGGGGCGCTAATCGATGCTTTCAATTCTGATAACTTTGGTAGAGATCTTGACATCCACCTGAGACACACCTTCTCCCTCCATTAAAAACAGATGTACCCTGACCACTTTGATTTCAAAATCAAAATGCAGAATCTCTCATTAAGCTTACAGAAGTAATATAGTTTGAGGAGGAAACTATAAAGATTTTGGACTAAATTGAGAATTGGCTTCTGGATTCAAAAAGGCAAGTAAGTCAAAGGAAACAGGAAAAACAGGCCCATTTATTATCATTACCTTTTAGAAAATGCCCAATATGCTTTGTATGAAGATATAACAAACATTTGATGAGTGATCTTGCTTCTGCATCATGATGTTTGCAAGAAGGAAAGCGTCCAGCATACAGATGTCACTACCAGCAATAGTCTGGGGAATTGGTTTTCCTCTTTGGGAAGCCATAAATCTCACGGCTGTTTATCATGACCTAACAGGACCTCTGTCTGAAGGAATGGCAGGAGCATTCTGACTCTAATCTCTGACATCAGCCTGGGCTGGCTGGTAACATGTGTTTATACAGAACTGTCGGAAAGCCGTGGCACGTGACGAGTGTCACAGCCCAGCTTTGCCTGGGCAGCCTAATTGCCTATTGCTACCTGACACAGTGGGAAAGGGACCCCCCTCTCCTTGTCAGACTAGGGAAACCTGAAGGAAAGTGGAAGGGAAGCAACTGCTTCAAAAGTCTGAAACCAAAAGAATGCAAACATGATGAAACAGATTCCCCATGCCTATAATCAAATAATTAGATAAAATCAAAATATTTTGTATAGTCTATTCCAGAGGGATCTCTAAAGAATAAGATGACAACAGGAGGTAGCTACAGCTAAGACTGACAGATTGAAATATAAACTGCACATATCCTGGGACTCGGGCTGCAAGAGGAACCAGGAGGAATCAGACAGAGAGAGTTCTCCTCGGGTAAAGAGCACCCAGGAGACAGGAAGAGAGATGGGGCTGAGAGGTGGAGGGAAGCTTCCGGAATAAACCGTAAAAGTGCATGACTGGGCCTGCCAACGGCGGCATTAAGGAAAGTGGCTGGAAAATCAATATGGAAAGGAAAAAAATTTTTTAAAGAAGTCTAGAGAAAAATGAAAAACAGCCTCATTAAAACATTTGGAAGTGATTATAAAAACCACCTTGAAATAATCAGTGTTAAACACAGCTTCAGAAAAATGTACTGAGATTTAACTCGATTAACTCTTTCAGTCCCACGCTGATGTCAGTTCTCACAGGCACAACTTCATGCTAAATATACCCTTCTTCCCACTGTACCGGTTTTAAATAAGAACCACTGATGCAAAGAGGAAGTGACTCAAAATTGAAGTAGATATGAATTAAAGAAACTATGCAAATTACCTCTGATTTTTTTTTCTTTGAATCATAGAAACCAAAAAGGAACCCAAAACAATCCCATCATGATTTTACATAAAAGGAGAGGCTTAAAATAAAATGTTTGTAATCAACCAGTAAAGAAAAGATATTATTGGATCAGGCTTTTATGATTTATTTGTTAAATGACTCCATTTCCTTGGCCAGAAAAAAGGTCACGATGGAAATGAGGCTTGATTAAACCAGCAAACTCGGCCTGTGACCTTTCTGGCCCTTCCTCTTAATGCCATGCTCCCCTGCCTGGGAGTCACTGGCTGCCCAGGGTCAGAGCTTCAGGGAGCTCATGAACCTGAACAAATTTTATGTGTGTTTTGTCACACATTCTTTTTCCTAGGAAAAATATTTGTTTATCCTTCAACAGCTTCACAAAAGGAGTTTGTGGCTCAAAGAAAGTTTGAAGGTTCTAATATGACTAAGTAACTGCTTTAACATAGTAAAAGGTGGCCCCAGTGAACCATATCCTGAATATTCTACCTCCTATTCCTTTAATACTAAAAATTACACAATTAGATTTCTTTTTTGCTATTGGTTTATGACTTAATCCTGTTAAAATTAAAAAATAATCCATTACATATACACACATATATACATGTATACACGCCTGTGTGTGTAAATGTGTGTACGAAGGATATATATATGCATAAAATGTAAGTACTCCCCATACTTGCATCTGAGGCTCTTAATATCATCTTCCAATTAAAGGCATTAGGGCTCTTTAGAGGAACGGCTGATTCTAGAACTGGGGCGTGATAAAAGAGGAGCATCTTATAGTGCCAGAAAATAAAGAATTGCTGAAATAAATAACTAAGTAAAGGGACAATAGGAGGTTAGGGCTGTGTTAACGGGCCCCAGTAACCACTTGAAAGAACTCCCAGCATCCAAAGCTGAAATAGTTTGAACAAAAAATAAGCTAGTACTGGAACCAGGGTATAAAATAAATAGCGCAAATTTATACTGACATAAATAAATGATTGAAGTGGACAAAATGAGCTATATACCCCATGCAGAAACATTTCAAATAATTGATAGAGACAGTTATTGTGCTCAAGAGGGGGTGCATCATTCCCTGCTCCTTAAGTATGAGCTGGGCCTCATGAGTTCCTTCCAAAAAGCACAGTAGAGAAATAGGAAGAAAAAAGAACAAATTTACAATGGAGAACTCTGGCAAACACTACCTCAGCCAGGTGATTAAGTTGAAGATCACAAGTCATAGATCATAGAGATGTAAGTATCATACCCTTGATACGACATAATGAAAATGGCATTTTACCTCTGTGGTCTTCCGCCCCTAAACCCATAGCCGTGATGGAAGAAAACCAAAAACAAACAAACAAACAAAAACCACGTCAGTCAAATCTGTGGAGAGAGGCATCCTACAAAATCCCTAACCAGAACTGCCAAGGTCATGAGAAACAAGGAGAGTTTGAGAATCTGCCACACCCAAGAAGAGCCTAATGAGACACGACCCCTAAACTACTGAATATAATGTGAAATTATGGAATCCTGGAAGAGAAAAAGGACATTAGGTAAAAACAAAGGAAATCAAGACAAAGCATGGACTTAAGTTAATTGATGTTAAATTAAGTTTGACCTAAAGCTCCCTGCATGCATATTTCAAGCAGGGATATCTGACCACAGCCCTTAGAATGCCTGCCGTGAAACCCAGGATGGCTATGCGTGTGGCCCAACACAAAATTGTAGACTTACTTAAAACATCATGAGATTTTCTTTGCGATTTTTTTTTTTTTTTTTTGCAGTTTTTGGCGGGGGCTGGGTTTGAACCCACCACCTCTGGCATATGGGGCCAGCGCCCTACTCCCTTGAGCCACAGGCACCACCTTTCTTTGTGATCTTTTTGATGGAACTTGATAGCAGGATTCTTGAGTGAAAACTTTGTAATTGACAGCATTGTATCCAGTGACACATAAAAATAACACAGGTATGTTTTCGCTGTTTGTACATATTCTTGACTTTGTATGCAGTCTTAGGCCGTGTGAGGCTTCCAGTATGGTATCTGTAAGCATAGACAGTGGAATTGACACCATCAGATGCTACATGTGCTGGTGGGGACTTGCCAAGGCAGTAATTATGAGCAATATTTCAACCTACCATTTCCACTTACCATTGCAACATTGTGAGGTGTTTAATGCTATGTTGAAGTCAGGTAAGCTTTCTTACTTCATTATTAAAGGCCCCTGCAACACTTTGCTATGGGCCCTCTGCCTCACCCTCCATCAACAGCAGAGATGTGCAAGGGCAACTTGCTTTCTATTTTCCTGTCAATTAATTTTCATAATAAAAGTAAATATAGGTCCTTAGCTGTTTTTAGGTTTTTAATCCCAGGATGGCTTCTACAACATCCCAAAAGAAAACAGAACCCCCTAAAAGAAAAATTATGGTTGAAGGAAGATTGTTCAATCAAAAATGGACAGATGATTTCTTTTTGGTTGACACAAATAATAAGGCACTCTGCTTAATTTGTTGAGAATTTGTACAAGTTTTCAGAGACTATAATTTGAAAAGGTATCATATGCCAAAACATGCTGCCAAATTCAATATGAAGGATAGTGCCCTAAGGACAAAAGAGCTGAACTAAAAAAAGTCTGTCTTCTCAACAAAAGGGTTTTAAAAGTTACAACTCAGGCAGACTCCGTGGTAAAAGCTAGTTATGTGGTAGCATATTTAACAGCAGAATCAAAACCGTTTACTGATGCTGAGTTTATTAAGCAATGTATGGAAAGCGTAGCAGATATAATTTTCCCTGGAAAAAAAAGGAGAATATTGCTAAAATTATTTTGTGTCACCAGACAATAGCCAGATGAATTGAAGAAATTAGAAAATCTATTGAAAAAAATTTAGACAGTAAAGCTGCTAATTTAAATGTTATGCTTTGGCAAAGGATGACAGCACTGATGCTACAAATATGGCTTGACTTGCCATTTTTATTACAGATACTGATGACAAATATAATATCACTGAAGAAATGCCTTCTTTGAAATGCACAACTAAATCAAGAGATTTGCATGAAGCAGTAAAAAGCATGTTAAAGAGATTCTCTTCGTCCGTTGTTAACATATCCTGCTTAGTTACTAACGATGTCCTGACAATCGTAGGTAAAAGAGAAGGAATGGTAAAATTAATAGAAGATGATGCAATTCCTGCCCAAACTCACATTTAATGAAGTATCATTGCATAGTACGTCAAGAAAATGTATGTGCTAAAGTTTTAAAAATGGATCGAATCATGCAAATCGTCATCAAGACTTTGAATTTCATTAGAATCAGGGATTGAATCATTGCCAATTCCAGGAATTCCTTACAAGTATTGATGCTGACTATAGCAACATCATTTATTTTTCAGAAGTTAGATGGCTAAATCAAGGCCAAATGTTGAGCAGATTTTATGATTTGAGACATGTTATCAAGTCGTTTGTGGTATCAAAAACCAAATTTATGCCAAAACTTAACAGTGAAAACTAGCTGTCAAGATTTGCCTTTTTTGGTGGATTTAACTACTCATGTAAATGAATTAAATATGCACCTTCGAAGTGAAAAACAATTTATCAATATAATGTTTCAAACCATAATAGCATTCCAAGTGAAACTGAAATCATGGTAAGCTGAAATTAAGACAAACAACTTTACGAATTTCAACACATTGACTAAACACATTCTTAGGAACAGTGAAAAATGTGCAGCCTTGCTTTTTGATTTGATACAAGAATTTGTAAACAGATTTCAAGATTTCCAGGAAAATATTCAAACTTTGATTAATTTGCAATTCTATTTTCAGTGGACACAAATTTTATGTTACCTGCCAATTTTCAAATGGAATGCATAGAGCTGCAATCTGACATCTGACTTAAAGAAAAATTTGATCACATCTCTTTACTGAACTTTTATAGGTCTTATCTTACTAGAGACAAGTAACCTTGCTTCACAATCATGCCTTATTCATGTTGTTGCTTTTTGACACACCCATTTTTGGGAGCAACTATTTTCAAGAATGAGGCACATTGAGAGTAAAAATGGAACCTAAATATCTGGTGAACACCTTGAGAACGCACTGAGAATTGCAACTACTTCCAGCAAACCAGACATGCATGCGTGATTTTCTCAAGTACAATGTCAAATATCTCACCAGTTTTATGTTGCCCGCTTTTCTTTCACTTTTGTAATTGACAAATTTCGAAAATGCCCAAAGACATTTTATAACATAGATATGTATGTTTTAATATATTAGTGATTGCAAACTTGGGACCTGAGCAGAGATTTTAAAAGACTCTGCATGGGCCGCCATATAATCAAGGTTATCTGTGAAGACATTTTGCTCATCTGTGGTGGCCGATGTCATGAAAATTATACCTGGACCTTTTCTTTGTTCTTCAGCTTTCTTTAGTGTTTGTATATTTAATGCGTGGCTCAAGACAGCTCTTCTTCTTTTAATGCAGAGCCACAAGTTTGGACACCCCTGGTTTAAAGGTCTCTCCATTCATGGTGACCTGTAACCTAACTTGATGTGCATGCACACTCGAGTAACGAAGTTTCAGCCATCCCAGCCAGCCAGCCTTTGAAGCCAGGTACACGTGAGGCAATCACCCGTTGTGACTGGACCAGCCGTTTTTGTACCTCTCTTCCATTCACTGTGCCTCACTTGCCTTTTTCCTGTCCACCAGCGTTATTCTGTAGTTGCTCTGAACCTGTTCTGGTTCTGGGGGCTAGCCCATTCGCAAATTGTTCTTTGCTCCATTAAATTCTGTTAAATGTGGAAAGTTTTACTTTTAACCTGGGGGAAAAATGAACTAAAAGGATGCACACCAATACCATGGTGCACACTGGGGAGGGCAAAGTTGACCCTAGAAAGAAAGGAAGCAGGAAATGAGGCTCTGCGGTGATTCAAAGGAATTCACTTGAGTCTGAAATGCTTTACTTTTTCAAGATAACCCTGGGATTTTCAATACTGGTCATAAATATGGACAGTAGACATTCTTACTTTTATTAGTCCTGTAAATTTTAAACTTATCAGAAAAAATGTAAGTATGTTTGTCAAAAGGAGGAAAAAATGTAAGTATGTTTGTACCCTTTGAGCTTTAAGCTGTCATCTTTGTACAAATTGAGCTCCATAGCCCTGTGTTTCTTAGCACTATCCCAAGACCTCAAGGACAAGAGTAACGGTGTGGAGGACTGAGCAGACAAGCTCTAGGATCCCACCACTGCTTCAACCACAGCAATCTGGCCCCATCTGCTTTATAAAATGGGGTGACCATGCAATGAGGGAGGGTGTTCCTCCGGGGAAGCAGATTGCTGTTATTTCTTTTGTTCTTAGGAACAGCGTCTTTCAATCTTAGCAAGACACGTGGGTACCTGAAATAGGATTCACATTGCTCAGGCTCCTTTCCAGGTAACTGTGGCCATCTGGCCATCTAAGTTCTATATAGTGGAATGTAAAGGAAGGTCATTCTCTCTCTGGACCTCGCCCTCTTTCTTCTGGCTGCCATATGGATGTGATGACTACAGCTTCCAGCTTTACCAAATACCTTGGACTATGAGTTGACCTGGGCAAGTAAGGAACACATGGTAGAACAATGAGAAAACTTGACAAAGAAAGGTAGGCCTTACTGTTATTGTTTGCTGTCATCATTGTTGTTTCTTGCCACCTCTAAAAATAAAATCACTCCTTTAGATGCACCAAATGGGATGGAACACGGACCAAGAGAGGACTTAATCTAATCTTGTGAGCTAGGATTCTGATGTTCTGGACGTGAGCTGGTTCTGAGACAGGGGAACGCTGATGCCCTACCTCCTGAAATGCTTTGGGAAAACCGCTGCAGGTTATGTTAAGGAAGAGCAATTTCCTGTAGAGCCATGAGAGCAGGAGCATAGGTGATGACAGCTCTGCCTAACATGGTGGGAATGAAGTTTCTCTTTGCTCCCCTCATTCAGAACCTACCACCAGTCCAAAATTCCAAAGCCAACACGTAGATTTCTGCTGTGATCTTCACACAACACATACGACAGTGGCTGTGGGACCCTAGTGTCCTTTGTCAGTGACACTATGAACAGCAGCAGCAACAGCAGTAGAGATCTTGGCTCCTGGTAAATGCATTAGACTACTCTGGAATTCGTCTTCATGTGGCGGCTTATGTGACATGGACAGAAAACACAGTTTTAGTGTTCTTGGGTTTGTTATGAGAAGGAAGTTCCAAGAAGAAAAGAGACACATTTCTATGATAGCAAGATTGGGCTTTGAGTCATTTAATTTGAATATCAAGAGAGAGATGACCTTGTTTTGAACCCCTAGATGGTGAAGTGGGACATATCAGTTACATGTGTAAGATTTCATTTAACATAAGGCTTTAATGCTAAGTTGAGTTTGAAAAATCACTGCCTTATTGTGAACGAAAGCTGAGGATTTTATAGTGAACTAGTTAAAACCCCAGAGTTCAAGCAGACAAACAGGATTTAAATCCCAGCTCCCTGCCCACTTTTATCTTTATGGACAACTATAATAATTTATGCTTTCAGAAATTCCGTTGCCTCTTCCAGACAAAGGGGATAATAACATCTAGTTTTCCTACTTTTGTGTAAGGGAAATATTTTGCACAATAGTTGTCTCTGTGTAAAGTAGAGAGTTAGCAAGCAAATGGCCAAAAGTGTATAAACTAAAATAAAATCTTAACCTACCCTATCTGACTGAATGGACCCCTATTGGCCAAGATGACCCTAGAAATAGCCTAAAGCTGAGTTGCTGGCCATGAAAAGGGAGTTTAGACCTGCCTGTTCAGGCCCTCCTTCCTTCATGTAAATATGTTTTGTAACTCATTACTAGACCTAAGGCTATGCAAGACAATACTTACACCATACCTTTACATCGTCCATTTACTGTACAAACCACTTGAGTTTGGGGATATAGCCATGATTCGTCTCTGATTAACAGACTTCCTTAAGTTAAAACATCTCAACCCTTGAGACAAGCTTCATTTCTTTAATCAAGAATTACAAATCAAAGAATCTATAAACCCAACTATTCCCTATAACCCATAATACCTCCCTACCTTACAGATATCCTGCCTTTTTAGGCCAAGCCAGTGTTTACCCTCCACCTACTGACTAAGGGTCATTCCTTCTCATGTGTCATTCCTGTCTCCAGGAATGTATAGCATCAAATTGTAAGCCAAATACTCTGGGGACATTTTCTCAAGATCTGTTGGGCCAGTCATACATGGTCAGCTCAGAATAAACTTCTTTAAATTATTATACAGAGTTTGTTTTTCTGTTAAGAAATTATTAGCTGTGAGTCGTACCTAGAATAGTAATTCCCAGGAGATTTCCGTGTCCTACTCCCAGGAACCCGTGAATGTCATCTTACATGGCAAAAGGGACTCGGGGACCATAAAGCAGGAGTAACATCTGCCTGTGGAAGGGCTGGAGCCTTTCAGAACCACCGAGATTGTAGAAAGATCCTGAGTCACTGTACTTTCAGCACTTGTGCTTAAAATAATTATGCCACTATATGTGTGACAAGGCCACGGTTGCTCAAATGGTCAGAAGTGTGTGCACATAAATTAACACCAACATTAAATTTAAGGAAAGGGACTCCGGAGCAATGACAGTTACTTGAGACATGAGCATTCCCAGAAGAAGGCAAAGGGACAGCATCATGGCATGGAAGGAAACTGACTCTGTCAGTACCAGTGTGATCCTTGGCATGACAGACCAAGACCTCTGTGAGTCAGACTAAGACCTCTGAGCCTTAGTCTGAATACATTTGAAATGAAATTGAACAATGCGCATGACTGTCAGGGCCTTACCAGTCTAACTTTTAAAGGCTCTTTGTGGTAAGAACCCCTGTTTTATTACCAAAGAGCTCACTTTATTAGCATTGCTTTCTTTATGGGTAAACACGTAAAAAGGTTTATAACCAAATTACTTTCCTCTTGACAAGCTTTTTATATGTTTTCATACTTTCTAGGAAAAGTGCTGCATTTTACCAAATCTTATCATTATAATTCCAAACATGAACCATGATCCTCTAGACTCACTTGGCCTATTGGCCTATTCCCTAAAATCTCATAAAAAAAAAAAAATACTTAGTTCTTATTCTTGTCTGTTGTTCCCGCCGACATTTTTTCTTGTCTAGCATTTCATTTGTCACAACTAAATCAGTCAGACGGGCAGGAAGTAATTCACAAGCCCTCTATCTGTGAGGCACTGAGATTTCTGACCAACATACCCAAAATACGTGCTGCTGACTTAGGCAGAAATGAAATAAGATAACTCCCCAAGCCTATTAATACTGCTAAGACACAGCCACCACAAAAGCCAAATATTTAAATTCTAAAGTGGGGAGGGATAATAGAGTCATTGTTTTTAAAGAAAAATAATTTAGGCCACCTCTTATTGGATATATTAATTGATTCTTTCCAGTCTGTCACTCAGTCTGTGAATCAGACCTCCCAGAATAACCTGATTGGGGCAAATTCAACACATTTTAGTCCAATTTTCTCCAATTCAAACACAACTTGCACAATGAGGTGAGCTGCTGA
This sequence comes from Perodicticus potto, assembly GCA_963574655.1. Taxonomy (NCBI): domain Eukaryota; kingdom Metazoa; phylum Chordata; class Mammalia; order Primates; family Lorisidae; genus Perodicticus; species Perodicticus potto. The sequence continues at coordinate 153,037 of CAUYRH010089074.1, read as the reverse complement.
CAATTCAAAGGAACAAACCATTAAATTAAAATTCCTAACTTGATTGTTTGAATCACACTGGGCTAAATTTACATCCTCCATAACGCGGTGGGAATTCACTCTGTGGGAGATTTTTCCAGCTACATTTTTTGAAAAGCAAACCTTTGCTTTTCTTAAAGGGTGAATTACTTGTCGCTGCACCTTTAACGATAAGAAGAAAGAAATAAAACTGGGCTCCAGGAGAAAACAATGAGGCAATAATTTTGAAATTAAAATACAGCACATGATATATCAATATAATTGTCCTGCGTATGTGAAGATAACTCTGCTTTGATGGTGTTATTTCCCGAGCACGCAAAACCTAATAAAATCTGGAGGGCTGAATTGATGAGAAATTCCGCGTTAGAGATTATGAAAAACACATACTAAAATGGCCAAACAAAATTACTGAAAAACAATTTTAGTGGAGAATTATTTATCTAAGTACTGCAGGAAAATTTATAAAGCTCTCTCGGCATTAAAATAAATTAGTTACTTAAAACACTTAAGTTTTTCGACAAAGGAAAATGTGATTATGTAACTAGCTGTTTGACCTTGAGCAAGTTGGTTGACATTTCTGTGACTCAAATTTCTTAATGTTGTATGATTCATCCTTAAGGAAACTTTAGTTCTCAAAATTCTATGATTATTTGTTTGTTTCCCCCTTGTGTTTTATCTATCTCATTTCTTCAAAATGAAATTGTTAGTTATATAATAGAATAGAAAGATTCGGTAGTAACCATCTCACCAATTGATGATGTAAATTACAAATTACAACAGAATGAACCAGTAAAGCATCCAATGATGCCTCTAAGTATTCAAGCATCCAGGAAGCATCCAAGGAAAATAATCATCAAGAGGCTCACCTGCATGACACAAAGACAGTCTGACCACTTAGTTACTTGCTGTGACCTTGGGTGTGTCACTTAACTGTTCTGAGTCTGTTTTCTTTTCCTCAACTATAAAATGGAGATAATAAAAGTATCTGCTGCACGGGATTGCTGGGAGACTTAAATGAGATGATGCATATATAAACCATAGTGGCTGCCATACAATAAAAGCCCAATAAATATTTCCCATTATTACCATCATCATCATAAATATTACAGATAAGCTTTCAGCTGTGATCACCATTTGGGGAATAAATTCAAAGCAGCCAATGTGAACATTACAGCTTAACATTAGACAGGAGAAATTTGGTAGGTGAAATCATTCCATTCTTTCTTTATAAATAATAGAATATTTCCTCAAACAAATAAGAACTAATTGCCTTATAAGAAAGCAATGAACCTTGCTTGGATAGTTGTAAAAAAGGAATTCCCAAGCTACGGTTCTGCTATAAAGAAAAAAGGGGAAGGGGAAGGAAGAAGAAAATTTTTCTTTCTATCTGTTGGCATCTGTCCCTATGTTTTGAAATTTTTGGATTATTTTCACAGCTAATTAATTCCTTCTACTTATAAACCCACAAGTCAGACTTTGTAAAAACTCTGAAAGGTTGTTTTTTTTTTTTTATCAAATGTTTTATCTTTTTTATAGCTTCCACTTTTTCCCATCACATGAAGTCCTCTTCCTGTGTTTCTTTCAGCTCACCTAGGAGTCATAAAGATATAGATCTTGGTGCCACTTCTGTCAGAATTTGATATTTTACAAATACCAAGAAAATTCTCTAGCTATGATCTGCACTGAGAATTCCTAACCCTAAATTGTCTGAGTGGTGCAAATTTATTTTATGACAGTAATAACAGAGATTGCTCATAAGCTGGTTGTAAGTATTAAATTAGAAAATAATTTTTTACTGATAGCTCAGGAATGGAAGTTGTACAGAGTGGAGGGTAAAGAAAATGCCTGACAGGGTAGAGAGTTGGAGACCAATGGTACAGGAGGGACAACGGTTTGTAAGAATAATTGAGAGATTCTTACTGGACCAAGCATGTTGTATATCCTTATTAAAGATATTTGTTATGCAGTCATGCAACATAATCTGCTCCCTGTTATATGTACCTGATTCAGTTCTGCATCCACACCCAACTTTTGTATAAATCTCTCATATGCAGTCTGAAGATTAAGCTCATGTATTTGCCAACCATGCCATAACATTGGCAGCACTGTACAAACAACTCAGTAAGGTTTCATAACCTTGGTATATCAGTGTCTCAAAGCTGTGTTCATGTTGATATGTGGAGGTGTCTTGCTGAGTGACATTTGACTGTTGTTGTGTATTTTTGTGTGCCACCATGAGAATGTCAGAGCTTGAATTACAGCAACAAGCAAACATTACATTTCTTGTTCAATTTGGCGAGAGTGGAAGTGAACTGGAGACACATTTATAGGGATAATGTCATGATAAAAATGGCAATGTACAAATGGATTTAAATGTTTTTCTGAGGAGAGAGAAAGTTTCACTGATGAAGAGAGAAATCAGGGCAGCCACTAACAACCAGAACTGACCAAAACATTGCAAAAAAATGTTGAATTATGTATCAAAATTGTCAGCTGACTGTAAGAAACATAGTGACCAAGTAAATATTGATAGAGAAACAGTTAGGAAAATCTTAACTGAAAACTTTGGCATGAGAAAGGTGACAACGCACCTGCTCACAAGGCACTATGAGGGAGTTTTTAGTCAGTGAACAAATAACTGTATTGGTACACCCTCGGTACTCACCTGATCTGGCCCCCAGTGACTTTTTTCTTCACTGAAGATAAAGGAAATATTGAAAGGAAGACATTTGATGACAAGAGTCTGATAGCCATTCCAGGAAGAGAGTTCCAAAATTGCTTTGAAAGGTGGACTATGCACTGGCATCCATGCATAGCTACCCAAAGGGAGTATTTTGAACATAACTGTAGTAATATTCAGCAATGATGTATGTAGCAGTTTTTAAGGATGATTTCATGATCATAATTGCCAGAGCCCGTACATTTCATTTTGTGTCATCCATCCTTTGGAACATAAGGAACTGAAATGTAGTTTAGGAATGACAAAGCAATGGCAACAAGCTCAAAGGACACTCAAAGCAAAATAAACTTAATTCAGTGGAAGAAAATAATTAGAGCTAGAGAGACCTAAGTCTCCAATTCCAAAAATTTGTGAAGAAATCAAGAGGAATCTTGAAGTTTTATCTCAATCTATAGAATGAGAAGTCAGGTGAATTTTATGTGAATGCAAAAGAACAGGGCTCAATGGATTGCTAGACTACAAAGGTAAAGTATTTGGCAAGTGCTCACATGCTTAAGTACTCAATAAATACACATACCAGCTGCACTATTAGTGATGGCTTTCTTTGTTTTGATTTCTGGTTGATGTTCTAGTTATTTAATATTTGCACCCAATATTTCCCTCATAGAACTTTCCAACATTTGTAACCACATATTTATTTTTATAGTTGAACTGATTGTCCTCTAATCTGGATGTATGTTTTTTAGAATATATATGCTATACAGGGTGGATTTAAAGTTTGTGTGCAATTTAAAATAGTTTACCATAGTAAATTTCACACTAACTTTATGGACACCCTGTATACTTTTATACTGATGCATATACATTGGCTAACTGGTATTATTTAATTCTTCTTTTCAACAGGCATCAAAGCACATCATTTACCCGTAACTGAAGAAATCTATGCCTTTCATTACCTTATTATTTCTTCCCGACTATCCTTTGGTCACCTCAAGTAGATTTAGGAAATGCTCTACTCCCAGAAAGAAAAAAAAAAAAAAATCACAGCTTCTACCCAAAAGGGAAACTTCTGCAAATGTTGATAAATCAGCATGAGATGACTACATTAGATGCAGGGGAAAAGACAGGAAGGAAAGAGAATTCATAATCAGAACCTTGCATCAACCTGTAAGTAATTGAGTGATTTGTCAGTTAGGTTTCTTTATTGTAAACAACAGAAATCAACTCTGGCTAACTTAGCCAAACAATAAAATAAAATGGAATAGGAAAATATCAGTCATAATTTCTTGGTACACATAAATGAAAAATTCAGTAGTAATGTCTTTGGTATTGTTTGAACTAGAGGCTTGTTTGTTATAATTAGTGTCTGGATTCTTCTCAACTTTTCATTCTATCCTCTCCCATGATAGTGTCATTCATAGAATGACAAGAAAGTTGTTGGGAACTCTAGGAGTCTATCAACTCTGGTTCAATTCTATTTAAAAAAAAAAAAAAAGAGAGAGAGCATATGCTTTTCTGGACATTCAAGCAAAAGCTCTGTCAAGAACTTCGACTGAACAAGATTGACTAACTTTTGAACAAGATTTGTCCTAATTCAGCCAGACACCATAAGCTAAGTAACAATACACTTGAGGGCCAAAGAATGGACTGAGAATGGAGAAGAGAGGTTCCCCAAAGGAAAATTAAGACTATGATACCTGGCAAATAGCAAACAATAACAATGATACTAAAACTAACATTTTATTGGTCCTTTTTTTCTTGAAATTATTCTATACAGATTATGTGTACTAATGTATTTACCCTTTATATGCAGGTATGTAAGACTATTATCTTATTTTATAGATGAGTAAAATTGAAGCTCAAAGTAGTTAAAGTAACTTGCCTAATAGTTCCTGATAAAGTTGATGTTCAAACCCAGGCAGACTGGAGTCAGAATGACTTCATAACCACTGTAATATACCAAATACACTATGTCTGGGTAGCAAAAAAAGTCAGTTATAATTGTGAATTTTCATAGATGCTAGCTATGTATTTCTGTTCATTGATTTACCTCCAGGCCCTAAGGATAGTATTTGGCATATAAGGAGCTTTATTGAGTAAATGAGTTAATAATGAAGAATGAGTGATTGAGGTATAAAGTTTATTGCAACATATCTCAGCAAACTTTAAACTTCAAATAAATTGTCAACTGCTGAGGTCATACCTTGTACATTTTCTGTATTCTATCCAAAGGCAAACACCTTAAATACCCATGAGGTTTTTAAAAATGATAACTTACTATTGAAAGGGTACTCTGCTCAGTAAATTTTATAGATTAATATAATTTAGTCTTTATTAAAGGCATCCCAGTTTACAGATGACAAAATTGATGCTGAAAAAGGTTATGATATTCTCAAGGTTATATGACTAGGAATGAAGAGCTGGGATTAGAACTCTTGTCTATTTTACCTTTGTAAATGTTTTTCCCAATCTTGTTTTCCATTATGCTTCTTCTCTAAACAAGAGCTCACACTACAAGAAGATAGCTATAGTGACAATGGATTTCCATACATATGAGCTCTCCTGCAGACACAATTGTATGTGCAAGAGTTCCAAAACAATCCTTATTCAATATTTAAATTTATAAAGCAAATTTTTGGAACCATGCACTGGTAGGAAGAAAATGTGATTCTTTTATTATTATAGTGATAGGAAAAGGAAAGAGGAATTTTTAAGTGAAGAAGAATTATTCAAAGGAACCAATCTGATATCATGTTGGGAAGGTAAGCAAGAGTCTGGATCAAGTGAGGCATTCCAAAGACAAATGCCCTTTATTGAGAATTATTTGACCTGCCTTAAGTCTCCTAAATTCAAATCTGGAATCTGCCGAGGGTGTTCAAATATATTCAATCAACTGCAATAATGACAACGTATGGGCTCCAGAACTTTCTGTTACTTAACTTTCTGTTACTCATTGTGAAAAATCTTAGGGCTTTGTTTCTGTATTAGGTTACATGTCAGCTGAATCAAAAGATTAGGACTAACAATAAGGAATAAATCAGTAGAGAATGAATGCCTTTCTCTGCAAAGACCCCAATAATATAAAATTACTGGAGCTAGCTAAGTTGGAATATACTGAACAACTGAATATATTTATACATTGCAGATGGTGTGGAATGCTGCCAGTGATACCTTGGGGATAACTTAAAGTCTGGTTTTCCTAGGGGCAGAGAGATAAAATAGCCAAAATAGAATCCCTTCAAACTTAAATCAAAGAGATGGAATGAAAATATAAACTCATTTAAAAACTGGAAAGACTTATCTACCCTAATACAAACCAAGGGATAACTCAATACTTTAAAAAAAATATATTGTTTCTTATCAAATCATCAGAGTGAAAGGTCTTTGCAAAAAATAAATAGGCCTACAATGCCACTATACAGAGACTGCATGTTCAAAGGCAGGGTAGAATGGAAAAGAGATGAATCAATTTTTTATATAATTTCATATACACTGTTCTCAATTCAAAGAGATTGGAGACTTAGAATTAGCCACATTGGAAATGATTTATCTCACAGAACAATTTACAATTTAATTTATTAGAACCTAAAGGACACTAGTCTATTGTATAGTTCAGTCAATCCAGGTTCAGAAGGATTAAGGTACCTGCCCAGGGTCACATTGCTAGTTTGGCTATTGATGAAGAATAAATATCTAGGATGCCCAGCTCCATATCAACTGTTTTTTCCAAAACACCACTTGATTTGATTGCTGTATCTGTTATACTTTCTCTGGGCAGCTGCATTCATGAAGAAATTATCAAAATATAAACAGAAAACAGAATTTTAGGGGGTGAATTTAGTTGCAAAAGAAAATGAAAATTCTGAACTTCCCTAAATTGAGTTAATACATATTTTATCATCACTTCATCAAGATATCTATTGGGCATCCATGGTAGTCACAGCATAGTTAAGCTAAATATTTTACCTAGATTTCATTCAGGAATAATTTGGAGTAATGTTTCCCTAGTATTAATCTTATTTGCCTATATGATAACATGATAAAACTGTTAATTTAACAGTACAAAACATTTTCTACAGAATATATATGTGACTGCATATACACACATACATTCTTGTATATGTATGTATAGGTATATTCCCTTTGATGAGATAATGTTTTTCTTGTCTTTTCCATTCATGACCTCATTGTTATTACAAGGCTTCTTGACATGTTTGGAGTATAATCATTATACATGCTTAACTTCACAAAGATTATGCTCCAGGAAGAAATGTGTTTTATTCTTCCTTTCGTTAGTACAAAGCTTAAATATTCTTTTCATAAGTCTGACTCCTTGTCATCAGATAATCTATTTTAAATGAATTTTCCTTCTCTTGGTTCCAAAATGCAAATTGAGGCAGGAACTCAAGAAAGATTTTTCCCTTGTTTTTAGACTGCCTTTGTCAACTAAGATGTAGATTTCATCTAGCCATCCATAAGGGCCTTTAAGAACCCCAGATCACTTATCCTGTTAGTCTTCTGATTAAATGCTAACACTTTAGGTAATGAAAACTACCCTGTGGTTTGAATTGAAACTGATGATCTTCACTCCCTACCCTAATTTGTAGTTTCGTCTTCTCTCATGATGGTATGGTATATAATAAAACTTCTGCAACTATTTAAACAGCTTCATCCAGAAGCTGGAAACCCTGGCCACAACTGTTATTGATAATAGGTAAAGGGATTATGGTTCCATTGTATTCTTAGCGTCAATGTGAAAAGTCCCATCCATCCCATGAAAATGGCCAGTTTTCCTCTCTTGATATTACCTATTTTCTACTCTCTTTAATGGTATCACATTTTATTTTGGGGGCACAGCAATTCCTTTCTTCCTAATGAAAGAAGAGGCCAGAATCAATAAAATACAAGATTACACAAATAGCCATAATGTCAAAGAAATTGCCAACTCCAGAGTTTTACTCAATTCTGGGTTTCTGCAAATAGGTCAATAGAAAATAGAATACTTTGCATTTGTAAGTAATGGTTCATCTCTCTAGGAAAGTGGATGAATGGATCCAGGCTGTACCATCATACCCAATACTTCTTCTTTTTAGATGAATTTATATAATCCCCACCATTCTCCTTACATTCAGATACAGAGCCACTGAACTGCAACATTGAACTTGATTGGTAAAACCAACCACTCATGCAATTCCTCATCAGTAGTGGTCTACAAAGACATGGGAACTCTGGATGTGTTGAGTCCCATATGGGACATACAATCTTCTCCCTACACGAAGGCCTCCCATTGAACACTTGGGATATTACTGGGGTCTTCAATGGAGCAATCAACAAATGATTGATTTGACCAAAATTTCAAAGGCTTGAGGAAAGTAAAAGACTCGCCAATTTTTCATTTATTCACTTATTCTTTGAATATTGATCTGTATTTGGCCTTTTGAAGTTTCTGATCAGAAAAAAATGATGGGATATTATTATTGTCAAACTCTCAAATGACTAGCTTGAGTCCACACCCAGTCAGTGTCACATTTTTCCCATCACCAGTAATCACTTTAACACTGTACCCAGCAGTGATAGAGAACTAAGAGAACTCTGATTTGGGTCACACACACACACACACACACCCATTTGCCAAGTTTGCCACCAGTTTAAATTCATCACATTATTACAGGTTTATTCAAAAACCAACTATTCGGTAGAAAAAGCAAGAGAAGAGTAGTTATTTTATTTGTACAGGCTAGATAAACGCAAATTTTTGTAAGTAAAAAAGAATTTTGGAAGCTTTTAAAAACTACTTTAAAGCCTAAATTAAAAGACAAACGGTACAATTTGTCTCTAGGGAAGGAAGAAAGAAAAAAAATCAACATAAATAGACATTGATAAAATCAACTAGTCCCAGAAATTGGGAGACATATTATATCTTATTGGGAATCTTCACTTTCATTAACTTCCCCCATCTTAACTATGGAGATCTAACGTGAAGACCAACATCTTAGTGAACAGTAAGATATCAACGAACCGTATATTGATGGTGTTAAGGAATTATTGTTTATTTTTCAAGGTTAATAATGGTGATGTGCCTTTTTTTTTAAAGAAAGGAATTCTTACCATTTACCAACACATATTGAAATGTTTATGTATAAAACAGTGTGTCTGAAATTTGCCTCACATAATTTGAAGAGCAAGGGAGTCATAAAGTAGAGATGAAACCAGATGGGACAGGAGTTGATAATGTGGACTGTGAGACACTCCTTGAAATTGATTGCATTCTTTCTCTTTTTATTTTTAGTTTTTGCATATGTTTGAAATTTTTTATAACATAGAAGGGTATTCTAATTAAGAAATCATGAGAAAATGTTCATCAGCTGGCAAAAGGATAAATAATATGTGGTATATCCATACAGGAGAATATCATTGGGCCCTATAAAGAAATAAAGTGTTGACACAGGCTGCAATATGGATAAAACCTGAAGACACTATGTTAAGTGAAAGAAGCTAGACACAAAGGATCACATATTGTACAATTTCGTTTGTATGAAATTTCCAGAAATTGCCAGAATAGGCAAATCTCTCAAAACAGAAAGTAGATTGATGGTTACCTAAGGCTAGAGAGCATATGAGCATGTGGAAATGATTGACTAAGGGGAAGGAAGTTTCTCTGGTGGGGTGTAATAAAAGTATTCTAAAATTGATTGTGGTGATTGCTGTACAATTCTGCAAATATACTAAAAGCCATTGGATTGTGCACTTAAAAGAGAAGACACATGGGGAACAATTTAGAAAAACATGTCTATCAACCCTGTGTTAGACGCCATTACAAATGTATTGTCAATTTTGTTAGAAAAGATAATGGCATGCTAGATATATAAGGAGATGCCTTATTTTTTAATGATAGCATACCAAAATACTTTGAGGATAAAATATTATGATATCTGTGATTTGCTTTAAAACATCTCAAAATTAGATTAAATAGGTGGCAAAGTCTAAGTAGTTGTTATATCTAAATGATAGGTATGTAAGATTTGTTGCACTTTTTTCCCAATGTATGTTTAAATTTTTTTTTTTTTTTGAGACAGAGTCTCACTATGTCACCCTAGGTAGAGTGCCATGGCGTCACAGCTCACAGCAACCTCAAACTCTTGGGCTTAAGCGATACTCTTGCCTCAGCCTCCCAAGTAGCTGGGACTACGGGCGCCCACCACAGTGCCTGGCTATTTTTTCTTGCAGTTGTCATTGTTGTTTAGCTGGCCCAGGCCAGGTTTGAACCTGCCAGCCTTGGTGTATGTGGCGGGCTCCATAATCACTGTGCTACGGGCACCAAGCCACATATGTTTAAAATTTTGAACAATGAAAAGAAAACTTAAAAAGAAATCAATGAGATAAAGATAAAGGAGACATTTTGTATCAGAATGGTTATTCCCACCTGAACATTCCCATCTTCCACAGAGTAATGACTGCCTGTTAACACCAGAAGACAGTGTTATGTGGGCTAATAAGACTGAGAGACACTGAGTTAAAAAAGCCTGCAAAACTTCAGCATCTTTACTCTGTGAAGATGCAAAATAAATCTCCAAGACTGAGAAAATACTATGTTATCACAAATGTTTTTCCATATTCATGCTGTTTATTAGATAAGATAAATGGCAAAGAGGCAAGACCATTCTATAAAGAATAGCCCATCAGTTTTTGATGACTCTGACTTGTCTTTCTGCATGCAGACCAATCCCTTACTGGTATTGCACCTTCAATTTAGAGGCAAGGAACGAATAATAGACTAGTTCAATGTTTTCTTTTCGAGTTTGTCAAATTCCCATTTGCTTCAAAATGTAATGAGTCTATGATTCAGAACAAAGCCATGGTCCAGACCAATGTTGCAAGGCCTGAGTCAAAATTATATATCACAGAAATTTAATGCTACCCAATTTTTCAAGTACTGCCTCGTTACAGTTACCCAGTGAGCTGGAGTTTCGTGATGTCAGAGCATGATTTTGGTTGACCAAACCAGAGATCCGTGGTTCACAACTCCAAAGTCCCACGTCATCCCAGCCCTTCAGAGCATAGTGCTTGTCCATGGCACAGACACATGGAGTAAGTCAACAACCTCCTAGAAACATCATCATCACCTTACACTAAAAACTATTCCATGAACCATGGGAGAAAGACCTTGAAGTGCGATTCTATGAACTACACTTTTGCCTTCAGGGGCCCAGATCTTTTGCTGAAATCCTCGTAGCACTCAAGCCTTTTGGCAGAAGAATTACAGAACCTGAATTATAAATTAGTTGTCATAATTCTGGATGCTGCAGTTAGCTCAGATATAATAAAATACACCTACAAGACATTAAATCTTAGGTACATTAAGATTTGCTTCAAGGCATTTCCAAGAATGAGTATAAATAATTTAACTTTAACATTAAAACTTAGCCTCAACTAAACTGGCCCATCCTGGGTAATAATTGTTGAGGCCCTCTGGAGGCACTGTTGTGCCACGAGGTTGAAAGTATCAAGTGTGAGATCAGACTGCATTCCAAGTTCAGCTTCACAGTGTATCAGCAATAACACCTAGGATACCTTACTTCTTTTTATAATCCTCAGTGACCCTTCTGAAAAATGGAATATAATAATGTGTACTTTACAGAGCTTTTGTGAGGACCAAGTGAAATGATATGAATAATAGGCATAAAATATTTAATACGGTGTTTGTACAAAGTTTGTCTAAATATTGTTATTGTTACTGGTTTGTATGCAGATTTCCACACTTGTTTTATTTTTCTCAAAAAACATTTCATACTCTACTAAACACTGTTGTGGGTAATACCGATTTAAACAGAATTAACTTCTGATCCGTGGTATCAAGCATAGTACTCCTTAAATGATGGATGTGGGAAGGATGTTAATACTGAAAATGAAGGCTGAATGGTTAAAATAGGTCCTTCTAGGCCTGTAGATGAAGGGCTTCGGGGAGTTTTCAAGCTGGTGACAGAAAGGAAACCTCTCCCTACCTCCACTGTACATCCTACTAGAACAGAATAAGAACACATTTCTCTAAATTAAGCTTCATATGTTCCTGAAAAGAGCATCATGACCAAATTCCATGTTGCACTGGCATCAGAATTTCTTTGAATCTGATTATTATCTTAAGCCACATTCCAAAGAGCCAGAAGTGTCCCGTGGTGAAAAATAATTACTCAATTGCTAGTGGTTGGCAGATAGCCCATTTAAAAACAAAAAAAGACTTTAAACTTGCCTTTGCATTCCTCATTTCAATACCAGTTAAATAGAAAGTGGATTGTGATTAAAATGGAGACATTTTTTATGAGCTAGCATTTACAGTATAAGTTATCTAAATTATATTCTTTTTGGTCTTATTTAATAAAAGGGTTAGTTCTTCTTGCTTTTTCCTTTCTACATGCATTAGATTTTAAACTTTTCCTTCTCTAGTGAGAAAAACATTGAAGTCCTGTCCATTTCTCTCCAACCCTAAATGACATCTAATCTACTGATGACTTCACTGCTCTGCATTTTCAGACTTTACATTGGGAAATTACTTAAATGGAGAAGAATTACTGCTTGAAAACTGATCTCTTTATTTAAAACGTCAAAGAATATAGAAAGTGAAGAAGTACAAATTTACTTCAAATTCAATGACACAAAAGGAATGATTTGCTTTAAAAATTATACATTTAAAGGAAAGTCAAAATGGAATATCTCCAATTGGCAGTCATTCTTGGGTATTTCTAAACATCTTCCTCGGTTGAATTTAACATATAGTTAACAAATGTGAGAAGTTTTTTTAGAAGTTTAACAATATTTTGTGGTTAACAATGTACTACTAAAGCTTGGAGTGGCCAGGGAAAAATAAGACCCATGGTTCACTCTTAAACTTGCCAAAGGGGTGCTGGCTTTGGTCACAAAGTCTCTTGAGGGTTTAGTTTTCTCCTCTCTAACACAGAGGACTGGACAAAATGACCACTAATGTCCTTTTTAGTGCTATGACCCAATATTGGAAACAAATCAATTATAGGAAAATCTAAATCACTGTTAACTGAAAAAAATGTGAAGGAAGCTGTTGATAGCATAACATTCTGAAATACCCAAACTTTATTAAATAGACTCAGACTATAAGAAAAATAACATCTGGATGTGATTGTTAAAAACCAAATGCAAAAGGGGAATCCAAATTATGCTAGATGTTACACTGACTAACATCAGAAACTTGGGAAAAGAAACAATTTGAAAGAAAAATCAAGGCAGAAATGGCCCATACGGGAAGAGTGGTTGCTATAAACCACGGTATGTTCAACATAGGGGAAATGAAAAGATATTAATACTAAAGTCAAGGAAACTGACAAAGCCGGGAATGTGAAATATCCCATTAATACAACCCTTATGTTAGCCTAATTCACTTCAAAATATTTTATCCTTACTATAACACGAATTTATATCCCCATGAAAGTCGAAATGAGAGGCATTACCCAGACAAGAGTTCTGTCTTTAAAATGTTAAATTAGATTTACAGCTGCATTTGTCAGTGTGTTGTACATTTTTATCTATCCTTACCAGGAAAAAGAAAAAACATTTTAGTGACTATTGCTACATTGGGAGCATTTTCACTGGTGCAGTTAAAAATATTTGTTAAAATTTCCTTTTCTCTAATTTGACAATGTTGAAAATCTTCCTGGGGCCATTTTTATCCATACGTCACTTCAGTTTTCCACAACAGCAGAATCTGTGAGGTGTACACCCAGTCAAAATCTCAGGGCTATGTGAATACATAAACTTTTACTAAAATATTAAAAGTGACTACCCACTCACACCACTTAAAAACTCAATACATATTGATGGGTGTGATCTCTGCATTAGAGTTGGGAAAAACCTAACTAAAGCTCATAGAAACTTACATAACTTAAATAACTTATATAAGGTCATAGACCTGGATAGTAGAAGGGTTAGAATTTGATCCAAGTTCTGTTGGTCTGTAGAGTCCATGCTTACGCCACTGTGCCCTGCTGGAATTGCCAGAGGAGCATGAACTTGCAAATGCCTGCAAACTGAGTGTGCACATGCGCACAGGCATGCATTTCTTTGAGGTGAGAATGCATTGTGTGAGTTAGCTCCTCATGGAAATCCATGGCCCCCAAAGGATCAACAACTCCAGCAGAGAATCCAGCAGGTCCTAGCTGAATACTACTTTGCCTGGCTGGGGGAGGGAGGGTGAGTTCCATAAAAAGAGAATGAGAATAGAAATTCTCGTCCTCTCACCTCACAGAAGTTCTCTTCTGCATACTTCATGTATGTACAATATTTCAAACTTCACATGCCTCTTTGATCATCCCCACCACAGCCTTTCTAGAACCTCCTGTTTTACACAGGAGGAAACAGAAGCTCAGAGAGAGTTGATACTGCGTGTGAGAGCACAGCACCAGCCAGGCTGAACCCCTCCCTAGTGTGCACTTCACATCTGAAGCTCTTCCGTTCCCAGAGCATGCGATCCTCAGCAAGGCACGCAGGCCTTGTAGCCCACGCTTTCTCCCTTGGGCTGTTAGAACCTTTAGTTCTAATATTCTACAATTATTGAGATCCCTGCCTTATGGTCTAGAACATATTATATAATCGAGGGAAGGAATTCTCAGACCTTCTTTTCAATGAAGAAGGGACTAACGTCAGTTTCCATTGGAATATTTTGTATCATTTTATTTCATTTTCTTATTTGTCTTTTTGAGAAAGAGTCTCACTCTATTGCCCCAACCTAGATTGTTATGGTGTCATAGCTCAAAGCAACCTCATAGTCCTGAGTTCAAGGGATCTTCTTGCCTCAGCCTCCTGAGTAGCTAGGACTAGAGGCCTGAGCCACTGCATCTGGCTAGTGTTTCTATTTTTAGTAGAAATGGGGTCTACATCTTGCTCAGGCTGGTCTTGAACTCCTGAGCTCAAGCGATCACCCCACCTCAGCCTCCCACAGTGCTAGGATTACAGGCGTGAGCCACCACACCCAGCCTGGAATAATTTTTAAAAGTAAGTGAGCTTGACCTCTTTCTCCCAATTCAGAATGGAGTGATTCTAAAGTAAAGGAGTCAAATGCTACCCCTACCTGAAAAAGCAGCACTTCAACAATTCAAGAAAACACTCTCATTCCAATAATTCCACTAAAACTAAATTGCAATATTGCTAGATGCCTAAGTTATGAATCCACTTCACTTCCTATCTGCTGACCCTGTCCAAAGTATTTGTTACATATCTCCATATCTTTTAGGTCCTGTTCAATTTCCAAAAAGTAGTTGAATATTACAACAAGCTAAAACATGTCTCATGTGCACAGATTTTATCTGCTGCTAGCCCCAAAGGAAGAAGAGCAAGGCAAACTGGGAGGAATGCAGAGACACGGACAGGTGTATGCTGTGGGACTGTAGAAGCTTGACAACTCCTCTGGAGTGGGCAGGAAGAGAAAGAGAGAAAGAAAAGAAAGAGGGAAGGGAGAACTGAGATAGGTAAGAAAGAGGGAGGAAAGGAGAGAGGAGAGAGAAGGGAAAACATTACTCTGGATAACCTAAATGAGATCAAAGCAGGCAAGCTCTTCCCACTGTCAGATCTTCTCCTTGGACTCACTCCACCACCTTTCCTCCATTGGTTCCATGGTGCAGAGAAGTGGATATGTGCCTTGGGGTCAATGTTCAGGTTTGTGGTCCTATACGAGCTAGGACCATCTGCTCACTTTTCTATTTGTTCTTTAGCTGATTTGAGCAATTACATCTCTACAGCCCTGCTTAGTTGATTTGGAAACCAGGGAACAAAGATATTGCCTCTCGTTCTATGATGCACATTGCCATAAATCAAGCTCCTTAGAAAGTTGCCATCCCATCTTGGGAAGACGGAGACTGGCTTTTGCATGGACAGCCCATGCCAGGAGGTTCCCTCCTTCTCAGCATGACAGAAACGTGATGTGGAAGATTGTTTTTGCATAGCACCTATCAAGGACTCCTAAACCTTTTCAATAGGAGGATTTCAAGTCAGATTTATGCCTGGTATAGGTTCTTGGCCATACCTTTAACTGGTGCTCTTTAAAGAAGTTTATTTTATTTTATTTTATTTTTTTTGAGACAGAGCCTCAAGCCGTCACCCTGGATAGAGTGCTGTGGCATCACACTCACAGCAACCTCCAATTCCTGGGCTCAAGCGAGTCTCCTGCCTCCGCCTCCCAAGTAGCTGGGACTACAGGCACCCGCCACAACGCCTGGCCATTTTTTGGTTACAGCCGTCATTGTTGTTTGGCAGGCCCGGGCTGGATTCGAACCTGCCAGCTCAGGTGTATGTGGCTGGCGCCTTAGCCCGTTGAGCCACAGGCGCCGAGCCTCTTTAAAGAAGTTTAAACAAGCAAAGCAAACTCATTTAAATTTTAAACAAGGTATAATTGTTGTCTCTTAGTGACAACACTCTCCCTTTATGCTGACACTTAAGGGGAATCTGTTAATCCGTTTGGAGCAGACCCCCTGATTTAGCCACCCTCCTTTCATCTCCGTCATGTATTTTCCTCTACAAACTTCCCTAGGTCCAGACTCCTGTTCCTGGGCTTTGTACAGAAACAGATAAAGAAAATGACTCTTCACTTTGTTCTTTTAGCCATAAGGCACAGATGCATCTAAGAATAAAATTCACAGGTCCCGTGAGCAGAAGACGAGGGAGAGAGAATGATTTATGATGGTCAAAGTGTGGGATGGTACAGAAAGATAAGAGAACAAAGCAACCTCTTGCATGAACCTTGTTCTCAAGGATGATTAAAAATAAATAGCTAATCTTTCCTTCTGCTTGAGTGAAAGACTTGTACTGACATGTAGGTGGCAAGGGAGGCCATTACTTCTCATAAGCACTTTGAAATCAAATCAGTCAAAACAAATGTTTATTGAATATTTACTATGAACAAGACTCTGTTAATAATCTCACCTTCTGTCCTTGGACAGATTCAGCTCTATCTAATGTTTAGGTGATGTTTGCCTTTCTTTCTTGTCTCTCTTAGATCTTCTAACCTGGAGTCCTGCTCGGCTCTTATTTTCTCATTTAATCCTAAGCTGATCTAACATTTTATTAAACATTTGCTCTTAGTCATTGAAGTTCTCTTCCTACACTGAGTAGTTGTTTGGGGCACATATTTGCCAAGCTGCAAACCACAGTTCTTTGTAAATCCTTGGACCAGCTGGCCAAGTTAATGTATACACAAAGTGCTTTGTGGAAACCTCAGGATAAATTTGACTGATCTTGCCAAAAGGTTTTGCTCGAGAATGCCCATTCTTTTGCAACTTTAGAAGTTGTAAACTTTTTAACAGTGAGACTGAGTCTTGAATTTCACTTCTACTCTTCGAAGCACAGGGATATAAATGTAACAGAAACTTAAGAGATAGATATTTTTAAAGATTTGATTCTTTCCTTTTCTAGATGTTATCCCTTTCTGGAAGCTGAGCTCATGCTCTCTTTTTTTTTTAGCTGATATATAAAAGAGACTTTAATTACGTTGTACGGCTGGTATTTTCAGAGATTTGTCCAACCAGAATACACCAGGCTCCCAAAAGAAAGTATATCCTTATGTGTGTTTGTGTGTATGTATGTATTAAATATAATACTTTATTACATATTATATAAAAATATACGTAAGCAAGAAATCAAAAACAAACAAATAAATAACACTTTATCATAGACTTAAGGAAGGAAACACATTTAAATGTCAGGCAGTGTAGCCTCAGGGCAGGGAATGAAGAGGAACAGTGATGGGTTAAGGAACCCACATCAAACATGGTCTCAGCATGGTCTCCTGCTGAGTATGATATAAGCACCTTCCTCAGACCACCGCAGTGAAGATTAAATTAGATAACACATTAAAGTGGAAGAGCATCTAGCACCCAATGAGTGCTCTGATGAAGATTATTACTATTGGGTTTTTGGTGTTTAATATGTGCCTGAGACTATGGGGGGTCTGGAGAATATGGTGAATAAGACCATCTGGGAACCAGCACTCAATTAGGAAAAATTAACATGAAACAAACAAACATGTAAGAGGAATAATTTCAAATTCTGGTTGATCATATGGGTTAAAAGCAAATGGAATACTGAGAACCAAAGTAATGTGCTCCTTGTGAGAGCGTGATCCGGGAGAGAATGAGATATTTATACTGGTTTGGGGACCTCAGCTGAGAGTCTCCCACTGTGACCTCCTGTGTTCCTTCTCCAGAGAAGAGAAAAATGCTGCCTTCTCCACTTCTTTAATCATGTCATTCAAGTCACCCATGAATTCCCTTCTCTTACTTATAATTCTGTATAAAGGAAGTTCAGTTCCAAGTTATTCCTATGACATTTTTTAACTAGTGATTAAGTGCTATATTTTTTGGTCTTAGACAGATCTGGGTTAACATTCCACTTCCCAGCAGTGTGCCTCTGCCCATTTTCTTCATCTGTAATAATGTGGAAAATAAATTCTCCTACTTCATAGAGACCTTGTGGAGACAAATAAGATAATTTATGTCCTTATCAAAGTTAATGACACAGAGTAAGTAATCAATAAACAGAAGGTATTCATAATATTAATAACTAGAACTTTATTTGGAACTTCAGCAGGTCTATCAGTGAACAGCTGTGGCCATTTTATCCTTTGTGTTGTTCCTGCTGATTATAATCTTATAATCTTTTTGTTTCATCAATCCAAACTCCTTTCCAAAGAAAAAAGAAAAGAAACTCAAAAATCAAGTAGGTAATCCTCAAGTTCATAGCTATGAATTTATTTTTTGGAGACCTGGAGGAACTTTGTAGAACCCATCTGCTTTATTTTCCTTCTGTGAATGCCAGTCTGCCCCGTATCACCCCGTAGTTGCCGGTGACTGGAATAGTCCATGCTGTTGTCTATACCAACGCTAAAGTTTCTGAACACAGTGCCTGCCAAAGTAAGGGGAGGGAAGAGATCACTCTTTCTGTCCACTCCCTTCACAGGGAGTAGAATTTGACTTCTTCCAGTTTTATTAGAATGATGACTTAGGCTTTCTTTGACTTTTTTAATAAAAACAAACAAAGAGTGGATAATATTTGCAAAAAAAGAAAGAAAGAAAGAAAGAAAAGAAAAGAAAAGAAAAAAAAGAAAGTGTTATCACTATCAGGTAATGACTTCAAAGCCAACCTCCATTCTTGCCATAGTACATCACAGTGCAACTAAAGGCCTTCAATCCCCTTTTACAATGCATATTGATTTACCCTTAAACAGTTCCAGAATGTTCTACAATGACTGTAACAAATTAATTTTTATATGAACTATTAGGAATGTGTTGTCACATGCTATTTTGTAGTGAGAATTCTACTTTGCTGCCATCAATTTACCAAGCCATATATACAGATAGGCAGATGATGTAATTACCTGGTCCCAAACCATTTACATAATACCCTTGCCAACAAGAGTTAATGTCTTAGCCCCCTGAATTTACCAAGGATTTTTAGTGGCTATTTCCTCATTCCATCTTCCCAGCTCTGTGAAGTATGGCAGCTGGCATAGTCCCCATCCACAGATGGAGAAAGACAAAATTGTAGAGGATTCAGAGAATTCCCCTAACCTTCTATCAATGATATTTATTATTTGCAAGTCACTCATTAACAGGCCATTTGAAAGAGTTTAGACTGGAAAGGTCTTCTCATTTTGATGAAATAGGAAGCAAATGTTTTCAAACAATGTTCAGTTGAAATATGTGTTCACAAAGCTTATAGAACACACACCAGTGTAGTCCCACTAGTCACAGACTCTTGTCTGGTTTAGAAATTTCATTGGATTAAAGGGATGGAGATAAAGAAGCCTGGATCATAGGTGAGATCCTCTTCCAGATGAGTTACACTCTTCAAGTGTAAAACCTAGAAAGCCCCACCCTTGACCCCAACTAGTTGTTTCATAAATCCATGTTTCTGATTACAAGGGCAACAAGGTGAAGAAGTGTGATCACCTGAAAGCAAGCTCATCTCCACCTCTGGATGTTTCCTCTTAATACATGCATCTTTGCCTCTCAGCAGAAAACAAGGGCAGAAATTTTCCAATACACCAGTAGAGAATATAACATCTTTGCTCACAGAAGTCTTGTCTTATAAATAGAAACTTGTGGTTCTTTTATATCATCACGAAGAGTAGACATTTTTTAAATAGTATAGCACAAGGGTCCGCAAACCACAGCCTGCCATCTGTTTTTATAAATAACATTTTATTGGAACACAGCCACGCCCATTCAGTTACAGTTTGTCTCTGGGTTTTAAGCTATCATGGCAGAGATTGTATCGCCTACAAAACCAAAAATATTTACTATCTGGCCTTTTACAGAAAAACTTTGCTGACTCCTGCTATATAAGGTAATCTCAGAATTGGAGGCAGAATAGCATCCTAGTGTAGGGCACAGCCTCAGAAGTCAGTGCTCTGTGTTTAAAACCTGGTTCTGCTGCTGAGTAACTGGAACTTTGAAAAAGTATTCAACATCTCTGGTCCTTAGTGCTCTTGTCTATAAAACAGGAGGATGAACAGCATCTACCTCAGGAGAACATTGTGAAGATTAATTGAGATAATACATCTCAAGCCTTTAGAAAACTGCCAGGCATAAAGCATCATTACTGGTATCACACTGGCAACAGCTGTATAAACTACACTCAAACAGAAAAGATTCAGTTCAGTTTTAAATAGCACTTAAATGTGCTTATAAGAATTTCTAAGATTCATCGCTGTGTTATACAAAGGGGATTCTCAGCTTATTTCCAGTGACAAGCAATAGGCTGACATAAATGACAGCTTAAGAACACAGCTATTTTACATCCTTCTCGCACTCTCTCCTCAAACCATTGCTTTTGATTTCAACAGCTTATTTCTACGTATGTCATACATTAGTCTGTACACAGATATTCAGCCTTCCCATTATTTGATCTTCAAACTTGTCAGTCTTCATGTTTTTCTTCCTCATCTCATCTCCCTTGGCTTTGTTTTTTTTTCCATTCCCAGCGCTCATTCATTAATATTGACTTAACAGCATCCGCAAATTCTAGAGTTTAATAGGCAGAGGTGGAGAAGAGAACCCTTACACTTCCGCTTAAGCCAATGAAACCCCAAATCATCAATGCAATATAATCCCTAGTGAGTGTATTTAAAAATGCAGGTGCACCCCACGTGGATTCTGGTTTCATAGGTCTGAGATGGGCCAGAAAACTGCTTCGTAGGAAGCAATACAGCTGATTCTGACACAGGTCAAATATGGATCACACCAACATACTCCTCCTCTTTCCCTTACAATCCCCAGAGCAGCTTTCTGAAGTCAATACTTCAGAAATGTATTTCTATGTTTCCGTTCTGTGAAAAAATGGCTTTTACCAGCTGGGATTTGGAGAGAGTAACAGTGGGTCTAATATTTTTATGGGCCTGCATTTGTCCCAACTATATAACATGAATGGACTTATGGAAAAGAAAACAGAATTTTATGGCCGCACGTAGAGAAAGCATAGATTTTCTGAGATACGTGATGATTTATACTATGTACCAGGAGGTAAGATTAAGCTCTTAAGACTTTTCAGCTGTGTTTGATACTTTGGAACATGAGGGACCTCACAGGTCAATTTCAACTATCTGGTTGAACATGTTCTCACAAGTGGGAGCTAAACAAGAGGTATATATGGTCACTAAGAGGTGTAATGGATCACTTTTTTTTTTTTTGTAGAGACAGAGTTTCACCTTATAGCCCACGGTAGAGTGCCATGGTGTCACACAGCTCACAGCAACCTCCAACTCCTGGGCTTAGGTGATTCCCTTGCCTCAGCCTACCGAGTAGCTGAAAGGGAAAAGTAGGGGGTGAGGGATAAAAATATACCTATAGGATACAATGTACATTCTTGTAATGGGCACCCTTAAAGCCCTGAGTTCAGCATTATACTATTAATCTATTTATCAGAAAACACTTGGAAATCAAGAAAATCCTAACTGGTTCAACTATCCACTTTCATAATTACAGGATTTTTTGTTTTGTTTAGTTTTGTTTTGTTTCTGACTTTACCAATTTTTATTTATAACTCCAAGTTTGGGAAAACCATGTCAAGTTACAGGCTGGTTTGGAAAATCATTCTGTTCACCATCGCCTTCTCAACAATGTACTGAATTATTAGTAATATGCTGAAGACATGCAGCTCTGCCAAGATTTACTTCCTGTTTCTACTTGGGCTGGTTTAGTATCATTTTCCAATGTTCCAAAATTGCATGTCAGAATTTATTTGAAAACATAATAATTTGGAAATGGATATCTTGCTAATTGGAGCATCTGTCTCTGGCTACAGCTCTTTTCTTCTCTTTGTAACATCCTGATTTACAATGATTATCTCACCTTTGCAGATATTACACAGTATTTAGGAATAATGCTGAACCCTGCTCTGTCTCTGGAATAACATAGAGTCATCTTGGGATATATTATTATTCTACTACCTAGGAATTATCTCTATAGTGTGTTCCCTATCTGTTTGGTTTGTTGCCAAAGTGGTGGTTTACGTTTGCTTGGTTCTAGACTCTATTATCACTCTGTTCTCACGTGCAGACTAACTCATTAGACTTTGCACAGAAAGAAACAAACATAGTTCACTTAATTGTGTTTCGTACAATTCCATTTCCTTAAGCTTCCTCGTGATGTCCATCTCCAAAGTAGTATATGGAATTCCTACCATATTCTAACAATTCCTATCCATGACTTTGAAGTGTGTAAATCCTATGTTTCTAGAATCCAAAGTAGCCCATACATCTGGCATAGAGTAAGAGCTGCTGATATTTTGATACCTGCAAGTTTTCTCCTAATCGCCATATAAACCAAACCTGACTTTGTTTCTGCTCATAGTTTTGACACAGCTGTCATTTGGGCGTCAATAGGACTTACACACACAACCTTATTCCTATGGAGCTGCCTGGCATGAAGGAAATCTGGTGGTTCTGGAAAAGGAGGGTGTTTCTCAAATAGTCTAATGCTTTTCTCCAGGCAGCAAACGCTCCGGGCAGCGATGCTGACTGATTTGGCACCTCCTAGGCACTGTTGGCAATGAGGGGTTCAGTACTTTAAATGTAGCTGATACTGCTGTTGAATTTTCTAATTGCTGGTCCAGTCTTCCTTTTCCATAGGCTCTCAAGTCACCTGTGTGGTAATTTCCATCCTGTAGCTTACTTTTGTTACCAACCAAACAGTTGTGCTGCCCGCTGCACAGAGAAGAACCAAGGCAATCACACGCTTGTAGTTACAATGGAGAGTTTACTGCACAGAGCGCCAAGCAGGGAGATGGGAGATACCTCTCAAATCCATCTCCCTGAGAACTGGGGAGATGGGATTTTTAAAGACAGTTGAGTGTGAAGGTGCCTGTGGCTCAGTGAGTAGGGTGCTGGCCCCATATACCGAGGGTGGAGAGTTCGAACCTGGCCCCAGCCAAACTGCAATAAAAAAAAATAG
The DNA here is from genome assembly GCA_963574655.1 of Perodicticus potto. Lineage (NCBI taxonomy): Eukaryota > Metazoa > Chordata > Mammalia > Primates > Lorisidae > Perodicticus > Perodicticus potto. The sequence continues at coordinate 129,877 of CAUYRH010089074.1, read as the reverse complement.
CCAGGGGGTGTGGCAGCCACCTGTGGTCCCAGCTACTAGGGAGGCTGAGGCAAGAGAATCGCCTAAGCCCAAGAGCTGGAGGTTGCTGTGAGCTGTGACAGCATAGCACTCTACTGAGGGTGACAAAGTGAGACTCTGTCTCTCTAAAAAAAAAGTAAAAATGTTCAGTGGACAGAGGGTTAGAAATCAGGGTCTGTGAATTGGCTGGGTTCAGGGCAGAGCTATCAGTCCTTTGGTGTGGGCTGTCTAAGTGGGTCAGCCCATCCCCTGGAATGCAGCTCCTTTAGTGGAGGACCAGGACAGGTCAAGTCAGTTCCTGGGCCTGGGTGGGTCCATCACTGGAGTGCAGGACCGAGAAGTTATCTCAAAAACTGCCCCTAGTTTTCAAACAGGTGATGTTCTATATGGAAAAGGTTAAGAATCTTTATAACCATGCAGAACTCCAGGGTAAAGAAGTAAAGAGAGAGAAGAGTGATTATTATCAAGCAAATGAGGGGACAGTGGCTGATTATTACCATTATTTTAGCTAAGTTCACAGACTTTGGGGGCCCTTACTCTAGCTGTTGCTTTGCGCCCCTCCATGAATTTGTAAGGGAGATTTCACTTTCCTTTTTCTAGAACACTTGGTTTATGTTCCCTCCGCCACGAAATTCGTACGTTAAAATTTTAATATACAGAGATGGTATTTGGCAATGGGGCGTTGTGGAAGTAATTAGGTAATGAGGGAAGAGGCCTCAGGATTGGCTCAGTGTCCTTATAAGCAGAGTCAAGGGAAAGTGTTCTCCCTCTTCTTCCCCTCCTCCGCCCTACCCCTTCCTCTGTCTTCCTCCATCTCTTACCCCCCTTTCTTCTCCCCCTCTCTTTATCCCCACCAAATGGGCATAGAACAAGAAGATGGCCCTCTGGAAAACATGAAAAGGGCCTTTACCGAGAACTCAACCAAGCTGGCATGCTAATGTGGAACTTGAAGCCTCTAGAACTGTGATTTTTGTTGTAGCGGTCAGAACCGACTAGGATAGCACTCACAAAGAACACCACAGGGCAACCACTCAAATAGACACATAGTTAAAAATTTCTCTTAATCTCTCTTTCCAGACTAAATATGCTCAATTTCTTTGGCTATTGCTCACATCCACATTTATCAAATATTTTACTTTTCTGCTCAAGTTTTTAGGAATCACTTCTCTTGTCAGTTTCACTTCCTGCTACTAATGAGCCCATATGATTCTGGAAATATCATCCAACAATTTCCTAATTTATAACAGACATACATAGTTTGAACCCTCCTACTCAAAAACTCTAGATTTTGAGAAATCCACAGAAGAAATTTAATGTAGGAACAAAACACCTACGAGGCAAATCACTCCGTACAACTCCATGGAAGAAAAAATTAAGTTTTATCCATGATGATTAATGACTCAAGGTTCCTATTTATTTCATTAAAAAATGGGCATTTATTTTTGAAAGTTTGAAAGGATAGTACCCAAGTGATAATAATAACTATTTTAGAGTGAAAATATTATAGGTACTTTTTTGTTGTATTTGCTTATTTGAAATTTTTAATTTTTCTACATTGAGCTAGCATTATTTATGTAAATTTTTTAAATCCATCATAAGCAAGACCCAACATTCTTAAACCAATTTATTAGTTAATTATTATGACTTCCAAATCTTTAAACTCTGGGCATTACAAACCTTGGAAGTTATATTTTAAAAATCTTTCAGTATAAAACATTTATAGCTTTATAATTGAGGAGGAATACTGAGAAATTTTCTAGTACCCTAAAGTAAAGGCAAGGATTTTGAACAAAGAATTCATCTAAAACATTGAAGCAAAAGCATTACCTCTGGCTACAATGGTTTAAATCCATTCATTTTGAACCTTAATGCAGAACATACACACTATGATGTTAGCCTACAGTAACACACAACAGAAAATGTGTTATTAAACTTGGAATACTTATAAGCATCCTTAGACAAAAATGCCCAGAGTAGCTGCCTGAATTGAGACATCTGGAAAATGAAGGCATTATGTGTTGACCTGGGATAATTTGCTATGATGTGGGTGATTTTCTATTCATTTTCTTCAGTACTTTTCAAAAGACTATTGTATTTAAAAACCAAATTGCTGGCACTATGCAATTTGAAAAAAAAAATACATCAAGTACACAAATTATTGGAGAAAAATACTGCCTGTATTTCCCAAACAAGTTGGATCCACAGAAAATGTCATGTCAAAATCCAGCGGGGTCATCCTTTATACATCTGTGGATGAATTTATCACCTTATTACCCAGACCATCCCCATTACGGAGCAGAAGCTGCCCGTGTAATGGAAGCTTATGCAAACATTGATTTCTTGTGGTTAACTTCCAGTCGTCTTCGGATTATTCTTGTGCTCTCTCGGAGCTTATCTCTTCACCCAGCAGCAGACAAGCGAGTTAATATACAGCACGTGTGTGTCCATTTCTGTTGACACAATGCAAGGGCTATCAGTCGCTATTAATTCCAGGAGGGTGAGGGCAGGCCAGAGGGCAGGCAAAGAGGAATCTCAACGAAATAGTAAAAAGAGTCTGCGCTGTTGGATCTCCTTTTGTTGAACAGTTCAGTTGTGCACCACTGATCTTTTAAAGTCTGTGTTTGCACTACCTTCAATTACTCGCTGAAAGCAGCCCAGATTGGCTCGTACATGTCATTGTTTGTATAGCACAGAAACATGAATTAAATCTGTCAGTCTTTTGATCTGCATGCCAAGTCAACAGTGTACTCATTGTAAGGATTTATCAAAAAGAAAAAAAAAAGGGTTTGTGTGCTGCCATGAAGAGAGGGAACAATTTTTGCCCTTTTGCCTACTTTTTATCGTTCTTACTGTAATATTCTTTTTAAAAAGTGACATTTATTTGTCAGTAGGAAGAAAAAAAAAAACCTTGTCGGATGCAGTTCTTAATTATAGATTGCGAGGTCTGTGAAGGCTTGTGCTACCTCTTTCCATTCAGTGCATAGCCACATGCGTAACAGAGAGAGAAACGTAAATAGTAACACAAGGAAAATACTGTTTTGCTTTGGTCCCAATACAGTATGCAATTCCTGCCCTTAGAACTTTTCATAGGATGGAACATTCTAGAAGCAGACAGAACATGAAGCAATAAAATGGCGGAGACACTGAGCTCCATTCCGACTGAAGTCCAAGATTTTAAAAATAATAATCTATTGGACGAATTAAGCTGGTGCTCTCCATTTTGTTTACTTGCCAAAAACAAGCATAAAATATTTCCAGAAAGAGTAGGGTTCTTTCTAAATCATATCTTTGCAATAAAAGAAATTTGAAGATAGGACTTAAAGTTTCCTGATTTTCTTTATTTTTTAGATTATACCACGGATACTATGAAAAGAAAGAAAAAAACACGTAAAATTTTTACATGGCCACAAATAATTAGAGGAAAATAGATGGCATTGATAATTTAATAAACCTTAAACCTCAGTTTTTTGATTAGTCTTAGGTACCTAAAAGTAGATTGATCCTACCTACCCATTTGATATGAAAGGAATGGGGAATGGTTCAGAAGGAAGACAGAGCAAAATAGAGAAAGGATCTCAACAATGTCTATCATCAAAGTAGGCTTTTTATGATTAAAAATCATTTTGAATTAATAACTAATTCTTATCCCCACAAAATAAATTGGAGGTAAGCCAGTAAGTTTCTAGCATGGAATTTTTGTCTGGAGCTTTGGGGTTAACTTCATTAATAAAAGCTACGTTTATTTTATTATAGGAGCTTCAAAGAGCTCCCCCAGATGACCAGCAATTAATCCAAATCAATGATGGGCTGAAAAACCACTATGACCATAATTGGAAGTCACTGCAAGAAGTTACCTCTTTTAGACTGATTTGGGAACAAAAATGCTACTGAATGTGTTGTCTTGGGTCTTTGTGTCTGGCTGACCTTACTGTAGATGAAAAATCAGTGACAGCTGTAGCTGTGAACAGCACAAAGATCTCTCTCAGTATTCTGTGTAGTACTCCAGCTCGCTTAGCTTTGTTTCCAGAGGCGTTTTATTCTCGACTTTCAAAGCTGAGAGGCAAGAAAAAGTGCCAATTGGAAGTCAAAAACAAAACAGTGAGGAGATATACTGTAATAGATTCATCTGCATCGCTTTGTTAGTAACATGCGATTCAGACTTCCATTTTTCCATCACTCGAATGAGGTACATCTGAGTCACATAAAGACATAGTCTCTGAATAGGACGTGGTGACAGGACGGTGAATAGTTCTTCCAGCAAACAAAGTTTGCAAGTAGCAGCGGAAGAGTCTCAGGGTTGGGGGGGCTGGCTTCAGTGCCAGATGCCCGTATTTGATTCTGAATATAAACCAAATATTCATTCCACTAAAGTGGAGTAGAAATCCCACGAGATCACGATTTCAGATGTATTTCCAGAATTATTTCCCGCTTTCACAAACAGGCCAGAAATACCCTGTGAATGCGTTCTCTCCATCTTTGTGGGTGTCTTTGTCTCCGTCCCTCTCTCTCTCACATACGTGCTTGAGTGTGAGTGTGTGTGTGTGTGTGTGTGTGTGCTGTTTCCTTTCACAAGTTCTGGCCAGAACTTAAAGCAACATAAATCTCAAAAATAAGTCTCTGTGCTCTTTTCAGTCACCGACGCCTCCTTTTGAACCTACTTGATGAACATCACATGCCTGAATTCCCTCATAGAGGGACAGAAAGTATTTTAAGTATTCAGTCAGAGTGAGATTGGGGGAATGTAATATTTCACAGTTATGAATGTATTGATGATCGTATTAATGGACTTTTTTTTTTAGTGACTGAATCCCAATGGGTTAAAGGTGCACTTTTAAAATATATACCAGTCAACATAAAATCAGGGAAATTTGAGTCTGACCATGAGGGTGATACTATTTTCCATGCTTTGATGAAAGGCCAAAAACAAGATCTGGCATTTTGTAAAGGCAGCAGCTGACCCGCTTGTGGTCCTGTTCCCTAAGCTTCATGTTCAGCATCACAGTAGCTGACTTAGGAAGGACCCAAGATATTAATGAGCCAAGATTCCAGGGAATCTTGCTGTAGCATCTCCTACTCAAAAATTTATATGGATTGAGGCCCTGAAGCTTAGAAGTTATGTATTTAGGGTCTGGAGCCAAACAGAACCGAATTGAGTCTCTGTTCTGTCATTTGCTGGCTAGGTGGCCTTGAGCAAACTGCTTTTCTCTCTGAGCCTGTGTACTCAGACATTAGAAGCAGAAAATAAAAGAGCTTTACAAGTTTGTACAACAGAACTTTAAGTTTGCTGGAAGGATTAAGAGACAGAATTCCTATAAAGGACTGGCAGGTAGGATGTGGTCAAGTGAGGGCAACAGGAGTTTATTATTGATTATAGGTTTGAGCAGATGTCAGTTGTCCCCTGGGCAATGTGGTTCAAGGATCTCTCCCAGAGTACTCCTTCACACTGAGTGAAAATTCCAGAACTTTTTCAAGGGGAGAACCCAAGCAGAGGGAGGCAGGGAGAATAACCAATGAGGAAGGAAGTGCAGGTGGTAGGGCAAGCTCTGCTGATCAAACTCTATCACCTTGACTTTGAACCTCTCTACTAAAATGCCAAAATTAAGCTCCAGCCATTGAATGCTGCTACACTGTGAAAGCCAACTATAGGCGTCTCCTAGACCAGTTCCCACTTGCCTCTCCAGCGATACTGAAGAAGACTGGTGGGATTCTCCTTGCTTCAGAAATAGACAACAGCAATGAGAGAACCGCAGTTGGGCGAAGTCTTAGCTCCATAAAGATCATGAGGAGTATAGAATGCTACAAATTAAGTGAGCCAGGAGTAACTGCAAGATCCTTCTTGGTAAGGAATTCTAGGTTCTCCCTTTGAGTGCCACCCCCAGAAGCAGAGTTCCGGAGTGACACATTAGACAGACAGACACACACACAAACATACACATCTACACATGTGCACACACAAGCACAAACGTCCTTCTAATTTCGGAAATGGCTCAAACACAACCATTAAGTTACTTAGTAGAGAACTTAAGACCTGAAGCCAAACTTGACCTCAAACTAATACTTAGCACAAACACTCTGTCAGTAGTTAGCCGAGAAACACATTATGATATAATATCTAATAGCTCACTAAATGGCTTTTCAGGGAAAAGTATTATAATATAATCAGTGACTGTCAGGCCGGTAAATAGCAACAATTTCATACCTAGTTGTTCAACCCAAGAAAAACACAAAAAACCCACCTGATTTCCCAATCCCTTACTTTGATGATGCTGTCAACAGTCCCATTTTCTCTACTCCACCCCAAATGACACATGTCATCTCTCTTCCTACTACCCAGTCCCAGGACCTACCCCACCTGGCTTGCTTCTCTCAACCCTTTAGTATTCACACTTTATACAACAGCCGAAGAAATCTGCTTAAATGTAAACGACATCACATCATTTCCTGCTGAATTTCCTCCATCATATCCCCATTGAGTCAGTGAGTCACCCTGCTGTTGGGCTTGCTAAGCTCCCCTCCCCAGGCCACTGGTCCTTTGAACAGGGCTTGGTTTCCACCTTGGGTCCTTTGCACATTCTCTTCCCCCTGCCTGAACACTTGCCTGCAGATTTTCCTATGGTGTCGCATTTGAAATGACATTTCCTTACATAGGGACCTCTCAGAGAAATGGCCACCATCCTCAGCCATCATCACGTCCCAGTGTTACTGGCCTCACAGGCCTCACCACTGCTTGACCGGATCTTGGTCAATTCTCTGTCTACCCGCTCACTGTCTGCCTCCCTTAGTCAAGGGTGGAAACTTGGTCTCATCTGCTGCTGAGAACACTGTCTGATGGAGTTTTGTGGAATACGCATGGTGAGTGCTTGGTGTGGCCACACATGACCTTAAGCACTTTATGCGGATTATAGTATTTAATACTTCTCCAAAGTTTTGAGGTGAGTACAATTACCATCTCCATGTACACAGAAGGAATATAAGACTTAGACTAAAGTACTTGCCCAAATAGACAGCAAGTAGATTTTTAAAATCAAGTCATTAAGGCATAATTTATCTGCAGTAAAATGTTCCCATTTTGTGTGGGAAGATTAATGGGTTTTGACAAATGTATGCGCCTGTGTCACCACTACCACAATTAAAACGCAGAATATTTCCATCACCCTAGAGGGTTCCCTTGTGCCTTTTCCAAAGTAATCCTGCACTAACCCTGGCCCTTGGCTACCAATGATCTGCTTTCTGTCCCTGTAGATTAGATACAGTATGTACTCCTTTGCAGTATGTGTAATTAAACCGTAGTATATCAAGCAATACCATAGATCTGTAGTAGAAACCATATTCAGCTACTTTGTTTTTTCTAAAGCCATTTCTAAAGTTACCGTTAATGCATAGACAGACGTTTAGAAGTTAAGATCAGGCTCGGCGCCTATGGCTCAACAGGCTAAGGCGCCAGCCACATACACCTAAGCTGGCGGGTTGGAATCCAGCCTGGGCCCGCCAAAACAACAATGACGGCTGCAACCAAAAAAATACCCGGGCATTGTGGCGGGCGCCTGTAGTCCCAGCTATTTGGGAGGCAGAGGCAGGAGACTCGCTTGAGCCCAGGAATAGGAGGTTGCTGTGAGCTGTGATGCCACAGCACTCCATCCAGGGTGACAGCTTGAGGCTCTGTCTCAAAAAAAAAAAAAAAAAAAAAGAAGTTAAGATCAAATTGCCATCTATTCCAAAATTTTTACAATAAAGGCTAATTATGCAACCATGCACATAAATTAATCAAATACACCAACCATCATTCATCAAACATACTCAGAAATGACACCAACTAGACTAAAATTCTGTTTTTGCCTCTTACTAATTTTTTCACACACCAAGCCTGTTTACATAAAATCTACATAGAAATACAGATTATTATAAACACATTGCAGAGACAGTAAAAAGATTATAAAAGATCAAGGAGCTAACAGAAAGGGCAGATGTCTGCACATACAGGCTGTTGATAACTGTAGTACACTACTATTTCTGGAATCTGAAGCTAAGGCCACACTGCCTGAAATTCTTTTCTAAGTATCACAATTGCCTATTGAGACTCTGGCATCTCTGTGAAATAGACAAAGAAATTGCTACTCAAATTGTTCACATGGAGAAACCAAAGCAAAGAGCAGTCAGGGTGACTTGCACAGGCTGTGAGCAATGCTGCTGGCACAGGGAGGTCAAGAACTCAAGATTTTTCCAAAGAATCTCGAAGTAATTCATGTACATTATTCATTGCCACTGCAGTCCCACTAAGCTGGTAGGAGGCAACTGCTGTCATTGCATTTGGGAAGTGAGGAATTTAAGACGTGGGTGTGTTAAGTGACTATAAGAATTATTAATGTTAAACAGTGACAGACCAAGGACTAAAACCTCAGCCCGTGGATTTGCCATGTTCTTAAGCTTGTCTATCCCACAAACTTCAAAACTGGAGCTTTCTACCAAAATAAATTACCGATCAACCCACTCAAGAAAAATGAAGAGAATAAAGAGACAGAAGGGAAATGGAAAGAACTCTTAGGAAATTTGACTGAATAAAGATAAACACTGAAAATGGTAGAAGTTGTGAATATGGCCCATATGTTCTTCTGGAGCCTGAAATTACCAAGACAAATAGGTGGGAATATATGGCTGCCAGACAGACAACGTACCAGAAATATCCATTCGGGGATGGAGTAATCAAAGTGTTATCAAAAATGTGTCTTTGGGATCATGAAGAGAATATGCTATTCCGATGATGACTCTGAAATTTCAAAATCCTTGGTTTGTGTCTGCATAAAATGAGTTATTGGCTTGAACCAGAACAGAGAAGACAGACTTGCAATTCAGAAAAAAAACTTTACTCCTTTTTAGCCAGCTCCTTGCAAAAGAATGTTATGATAATTGGTGAAGAAGCACTTTCTAAAATAAGAATATCTGTTTTGGGTACAGAATAATTCTAATATTTCAATGTTTTAAAAGCAGTAGTTTCCAACACTGTTTAAAAATTAATAGAGTATGATGTTCCAGAATTCTGTGCCCCTTTTCTGAAGACAGAGTGGGGAGGAGGGTTTTGCTGATATTAAGTCATGAGCTATATAAGGCAAACTTCTTGAATACTTGCTGGCACTGATTTAATTCTACTCCCTACATGGTAACCTACATTTTTTTTCTTTTTTTTTTCTGCCCTTTAAGATACAGCAGAGTGAAGGCTATACCTTCATCCTTTTGATGGAGATAGAGAATTTTATTTTTTAGAAAAAGATATTTTCTGAGTATTTCTAAGGAGAGCTTATTCCCAGGAGGGCTTAATGAATACCACAGGTGCTCATATGTCAAGGACAATTTAAGAACAGTCCTGGCTGGAGGCAGAATGACACATCTTAGTGGGAGGTGTTTGAATTATGGAATTCAGAGCCTGCAATGATGCACTAAAGTTTACTTCAGTTCATTCCTACCCCTGACTCTTAAGTAATTAAAAGAACAAAACAATAGGCCATGTTTCTACATGTATTGGAAGTATGAGCCATAGGTGTGCATGTTGATTGGACAGAAAATGTCTTCACTCCTTCTTGAAGCAACACTCTCAGTGTTTGAGCTCCAGAGTTCAATTTTGACAATTGGTCTAAGACAGAGAACATATCTGGGAAAGTTAGACACTCAGCAAAGCCGACGAATCAGCAGAAGTAATCACCAATGTCTTCTTAGGGGACATAGCTACCCTCTTCCCCAGTGTATGACTTTGGGATATCCTTTATATATGCTCAGTTTTCTGCATCCTGACCACCGCACCCCACCACTCTATCCATATGGCACTTGCACAGCATCTTTTCAGATATGATGTAGTATCAGTTATTAAAAACAAAGAGTGCTCACATATAAATCTGAATCTCTAGAACTGGGAGGTCTGAAAATACTGGGCTCCCTTTGATGGAAGACGACAATCTCTAGGGATGAACCCACACCTGCCCTCTTTAGACGGGCATGCTTATTGCAGTTCGGACTTCTGTGTTTCTTTACCGTTTTCTGGGGGCAGGGGCGTGTGGTTAGAGACTGTCAGTCACTGCCAGCATGTGACCCATGAGAACAGAACCAGTAGTTTTTCATTTAGAAACACAGAAGGAAGCTGGGCATGGGGATGCACCCCTGTAGTCCCAGCTACCTGGGAGGATGAGGTAGGAGGATTGCTTGAGCCCAGGAGATCCAAGTGAGCCTGGGAGATCCCATCTCAAAAAATAAAAAGTTATAGAGAAGCGCAGAAGGGAGTTAGAGGCCTAGGGGAGGTGCTTCTGGGGCTGCGAGGTCTGCCCTTGATGGTCAAACACCTTTGGGCACAACTGGGTGCCCCGAAACCTAAGGAATTCTCTTCTATTTGTTTTGTTATTTAATGTTAGAGAAAAAGCTAAATTCAAACAGGAGAAGGAAGGTATGACCAAAACTGCTTATCGGCCTATTACATTTAAAAAATCATGTTCTTTAACCCTGTAACCCTGAGACCTTGTTCGGAGAAGCATTCGTGATCACCGATTTGGGGCAACTGTGCTATGGCATGGGTTCTGCTTACGGTCCGCCGGGAACTCACCATGTCGCCCCCACTAATATTTTTTTTCTGCCTTCAGTACTCAAGGTAACCATAAAAACATATGATGATGCCTATAAACGTAGATATAGGAGCATTTTGTTAGGAGAGATTGGGGTCAAGCTACATCATTTCCCCACAACCACCTTTTCTCATCTAATAATGCAGCATAGATAAGAGGCTGTGGATGCCACTCAAAACCATGGTGATGAAGTTACACAAAGTCCTAGGACGCTGTTGGCTTCTTAACAAATGTTCTGTCTCAACCTAAGTGACTGTTCTTACGGGTGGATCAGGCTGCCCTCAGGTGAGTAGACACACAGGAGTTGACTCTCCTTAGACACAGTTCACTGGGAAAGCCGTGCTATTAAAAGCCACATTATTAAAAGGTCAGACAGACCTAAGATCAAATCCATCCTCTGCCACTCACTGGCCTTGCCACCTTGCAGAGCAGTGTCATTTTATTCAGAAAGCTAACTAAGAGCATATCACAACATGGCCGAAAAAGGCTACTCAACCTCAGTATAAGTCCACTCTCAATTAACTTACCCAGGATTTAGTCATGAGAAACTCTGAAAACAAGCTACTATTTTAATTCTGGCATGCACATGAATGGATCGTGTTACGTATTAGTTTTATTTTAAATTATATGTGGTGGCACCATAACTTTTTTGGTATTCAGCTCTTCTACGGCTCTTAATCACCCCCTCTTTTTTGGTCTCTAATGAAACAAAACTTTTCTATCTAGAAGAAGCTAACAGTACACGTGCTCACAAAGCTATTGTGAAGCCTGCAGGAGACAAATACATGACAAGTGTTCGGCCCCATCCACGTGTAGTGAGTGTCCCATAATAATTTTCGTTAATGCCATTTGCCACCTTCCCATTTCTGCTCATTTTCCTGGTCACAGACCTCAAGGTTTGACCCAAGAAAGCACCCTCCTCAGTTAAACTGCCCTAATCTCTCTCTTCCCTCCTTCTCCTCAACTCCTTTAGGAGGTTTTAGGCTTTTAGGATTTTCTACCTTCTCTGATTGCCTTATCTTCAGGGCAAGTTTGAAAGCCCCTTGAAGACAGGAATGGGATCACTCTATCCCCAAGGGTTGCTGTCCCCCAAGAGCTCTTTGAAGTGAAGATACCTAAATTGTACTGGCTAAGCAAAGTGCATGGGACAGAAGAAAGTGCTGCCTCCAAGAAGGACAGTTATCATCTTCATCTGTCAGCTGCCCTGCCCTGCCACCCTGCCCTCCTCTTTCCCTGGCTGCCTCTGGTTATTTTCCCCGCTGTAGGCAGCCTCTGTTTTGTTTGTTTTGATTTTTAGCTCAGTGGAGTACAAGTGTTAAATGCCTCATTAGCATCTTTTTTCTAGTGACTCAGACAAGTAGATGCCTTCAACTGACTCCTAAGGGGACAAGTACAGCCCAGGTGTGGCGACTGAGCAAGAACCTGCCCCCACTGACTCTGTTCTCTCCAGAATATGCTAAAGCCAAGAATATTGTTTCTTTGCTCCTGTTCCCACTCTTTCAACAGCCTTCATTTTGGGGCCTTAGCCTGCTTCCAAGTTGTATAATCTAGCTGTCTTTTACTTTTCAAGAAGGCCAAAATACATTCTTTATGTACTATTTAGCATAAAATACAGCCTTAAACATTCAACAGAGTATCTTTATAGTATTCTAGTTGCTCAAAATAAAATTAGACAGACATACAATGATAAAAGGGATTTTAAGGAAAAAAATTACTCATTGCCATGATCTGTCTCCTAAATACTGACAATAGATGAGCTATTGTGTCTTTTATCTAAAATTTCAGCTTTCTTTGTTTATGCAGTGACACACGGCCCAAGACCTACATTATTGCATTAAGTTTGCAAAGCTATCGAGATGCCCTTGAGTAAGATTCATCATCTTGTCCTAAATTCTCCGCACGCTCCTCTAAAAGCCTAGTGGCAGACTGAAGGGATTGTCAGAAAGCATAAAAGACAAAATAAAAATTTTATGCTCTTTTAGGCTAGTGAAGATTTACCCTGTAGCAATTTCTGATATTAACTCATTAATCCTCACAACCTATCTAGAGGATAGATTTCCAGAAGGAGCAGCCTTTGTCATCTTCCTCACCTTGGAACCTTGTACCAAACGGAAAGTTGGCTCTCCCCCTGGCCTTGGTCTCATCAATGCCTCAGAGCCGAGAGCAGTTGGGAGAGAGGGGCAGATGGGGACAGATTCAGAAGCATCTCTACAGCTCCCTTATCCACCAGGATGTACAGTCACCCAGCACCCTGTGCTGGGTCTAACACTCTGTGGTTGCCATCTTGAAACTCTTTATGAATGTTGATCAAAGGGTGCTGAATTTTCATTTTTCACTGGGCCCCACAAATTATATCTCCAGTCCTGCTGTCACGCATCCCAGGAGAAAAGACATCAGTGGTACAGCATGTGGGCCAACACATATTCCCTTGATCTCCAAGCTAATGCTGATAAAATAGTAGTAAAGTCCATATTTTCCATCATCTCATTAGTACTCTGGTTTTTCTCTATTGTACAATCGGTCTGTGTGCTTAAAATTTTGCCTAAAACGTGAGACTAGATACTGGTTTTTCTTCTTGAGTCTGTTTGTGCATGTTCTTCAGGTTTCCTAGGTTGGATCCTGTTGAATTTACCTTATAGTGTATTTAATTGTTACCATATAATCCCACACCTTCTTTACATGTGGCAACTCAACCATGTGCAATTTCTAAGAGCCAGCATGAAATCATAACTTAGAAAAACATTGCTGAGCTAATTACATGGACAATCAAAATAAACCTGAATTTTTTTCTGGGCCCCAGTCCATATCTGACTCATAATAAGTGTGAAAATGTTTACAAATCATTACAAATTCTCCACATAGTTTTACTCAGTATTAGGACCAATCGTCCTTTTTTCAGTCATTTGAGTCGATGTTCTGGATTTTTCCAGTGAGAACACTGACTTTAGAAAACACTTAGCTTATTAGCAATTATAAAAATCAAAAGACAAAAGTGAAATAGTGCTTGAAGTATAAAACAGAAGAAACACTCTTCAAGGAACGATTTGAATACTCCCACAAACATAATACATTATTTATTTTTAAAAAAATTTCACTGAAGTTATAAAGGCAACAAATTAAAGGAAACTAGCCAGGCACTTTAACTATTTTGCATCTTCTAATGAATGCCCATATTCAGGAAACCGTATTTAGAAGCCTAAAAATTATGTGATAATGAAGTAGCTTGTTTATGACAAAATAAAGGGGGAATTATTTTAATGAGAATTTTCTCATTATTATTTTTGTAACATTGGAATTGAGCTGCTACCTCTGCATAATTCTAAAACTTGTTTTTCATTACTGTATACAAGACTCACTGTACCTGCTATGGTTAAGGCATTAAAGAATCCATTAGTGCTCCACGTTTGTTACTCCTTCATAGGGCCTTCCTCATCTCAGCTTAAACTACTGAAAATATAATTTTGGAAAACACTGAACTCAGTTCTTTCAAACCCTCTATCTTTATCGGTATGAAACCAGATATTAAATTTTAAAATCCAGAGAAGGGGAGCTTAGTTTTGCATTCTGATAAAAATGGCTAATTATACACCTGGGGGAGTCCATGAACTCCCAAGATTGTATGTGTAACTTTGGGGGGAGCAATTTTCCGGTGTGAGCATTAGTATCTTTCATCTGACTCTCAAAGAACCCATGACTCCAAGTACTGACAAACCGTCTAAGATTCTGCCTTCTTCCAGGCTACTCAGTCACTATCAGGAGACTCTTTGGTGCACTTAAAAACTATAAGGTCCAGAACAAGGCAAATTCTTTATTCTGAAAATTCTTGGAGATTCTGTGGTTGCATCACTTCGCTATGCTTGGTATCATTTGGTTCCATGATTATCTGTCCTGGAATGTCGTATATGTTCTTCCAAGGAATTCAAACTGGAGGCATAATTATTTTTAGTCTACTGCAGCTTGCATCCTCAGACATTCATGAAATGCGATGCATAAGTGCTTAGAGCGTGCCATAACTGAGAGCATACATTTCCTGGATGGCAACAGAAAAGAATTTCCAACTTGACTAATATTTTGTTAAATAATATGTGGGAGAATAAGAAGGATTACATGTTGATAACACTGCAATTTGCTAAAAGTAGAAATTATGTTTTTGGCCAAAATGATTCAAACGAATTCATGCCAAGCTCATTTCTGCCTTGCTTAATAAGACTTTTTTCTAAAGAAGAAAATTCAGAAACATGATAACACAAAATAATGCCAGTAATTGATCTTTGGGTTCAAATCTTCAAATACCACCCTCCTGATTCAGAATTCTGAAATGTGTTATATTTATTATAATTAATCTAGACTTCCCATAATAGAAAACTCTTATATGTCCAGTAATAGTAAACTCTCTTATGGGTTACTACTTTGGGACGAGAAAACTGAGAAGAAGTAGGTATCTATAAATTCTTTATAAATATCTCCATGCTGATACACTACTGTTCATAATGATTATTTTCATGTGTATGTGCAAAAGCAAATGATTTGGCAATAAAGAGCTATAGTCATATCTAAGAGTTGACCTCAAATTTGAAACATTCCATTACCTTTGGGGCGATGTAGTATATATTCTGGCCTACCCATTATCCATTGCATTTTTCTCTCAGGAAGCAGACTCAAATTTCCTTTTGAGTCTCCTCCTCTCTTCAACAGAGCACATTTAGCTCAGAAGAAGCCGATTCCATCCCCAACACCAGAAATGGATCGTCATGGACCATTCAGCACATTCAGTCTTTAACATAATAACCAGAGCCTGGTGAAGGTCAGTGAAACACAAGAAGATCTTTGCTGAGAATTGCTGAAGAAACAAGTTTCTATACTCTTCTTTGAGAGCTATCCAAAGAGATTGTCTCTCTTTCACTGCTTAATGTGAACTGGGAAATGTTCAGTTCCCAGAAAGTGAGGCTTTCTGGGATGACGCAGACCCTTTGGCAGGCCAAGAGCAGAGTTAGAAAGAAAACAAGATTTTTGGTCACCTACTATAATTCTTGGGTCAAACCCTTGAACTCCGACCTACCTCTAACTCACCAGTAAGTCAATAAATTAACTTTTGAAATTTTTTTTTTTTGCATTATTCAGATAAGTTCACCACAGGTAGGTCATGAAGTCTATAAAATCTAGAAAAACTACCAACAAGGAAAATTGCTGAATACATCACAATTTTTGTCTCTAAATACCATCATTATCGGCTTTTTATATAAAATGGTATAAGAAATATTTTTAAAGGTAGTAACAAAGCCCTGGCAATTTTTCCCTCAGACTCAACTGACCAGTGTCTAGTACATATTAGCAACAGCAATACTCATCAACTGCTCACTGTGGGCACAACAATAAATACTATTTTTCTCATGAAGACACTGAGGCTTAGGTTAAGTAACTTGTCAGATGTCAATGAATAAGTGTCAGGATTGGAACTTGAATCCATGCCTGTCAAACAGCAGAGGTCACTCAGAGCCTACCATACATTCAAACTTCAGTAGATGAAAAGCAATCATGGATCAAAAGTAGTTTGCACTTGTATGGAAATAGATGAATCGCTCACAAGAAAAATAATCAAAGAACAAAAGAGACAAAAGCAGAACAAAATGAGGAACCACAGAATCTCAGAGAACTTTCAGAAGCCCATGCCCTCAAGGAAGCGGCAGGAGGGTACCAAGAAGAATGTGGCCCATTTCCCAGGAATTGGGTAATTCAGCCGCATTTTGGGCGTCATCCTCCTCACCCGGCAAAAGCCCCGGGGAACTAAATAATTACTTCATTTGCCAATTTGTTTTTTAATTGACATAAAAAATGGGGAAAATGTGATGTTTTGAAATATGTATATGTTATGGTATGGCTGCATCAAAGTAATTAATATACGAATTACTGCACATACTTATCATTTCTTTGTAGTAAGAATATTTAAAAACTGCTCTCCTAGCAAGTTTTTCTTTCCCCCAGCAATTTTCAAGTGTACATCGTTATTAAATACAGACACCATATTGCACAAAAGAGCTGTTGACCTTATTTCTCTCACTTAACTGAGATTTTGTATCCTGTGACTAAGCTCTCCCAAACCCACCACCTGCCCCAAACACCATTCTACTCTCTATTTCTGTGAATTCAACTTTTTAAGATTCCTCATATAAATAAGTGAGATCATGTGGTATTTATCCTTCTGTGCCTGGCTTATTTCATTTAAGGTAATGTCCTCCAAGCTCATTCATGTTGTCACAAATGACAGGATTTCATTCTTTTTTAAGGCTAAATTGTGTATATAATAATAATAATAATAATTATAAGGCTAAATCGCATATATACACCATATTTTCCTTATCCATTCATCCTTTAATGGACACTTAGATTGACCCATGTTATCACATCTTACCTATTGTGAATAAAGCCGCAATGAACATGGGTGTCCAGATACTTCTGAGAGATCCTAATTTCATTTTCTTTGGATACATATCCTTTGCTGGGATTGCTGGATCACAGGGTAGTCCTATTTTTAGTTTTTGAGGGAAACGCCATACTTTTTTACGTAATGCCTGTACGGTTCACATTCCCACCAACTATGTGCAAGGGGTCTCTCCACTACATCTCTGTTTCTCATCTTTTGGATAATAGCCATTCCAACAGATGTGAGGTGATAATCTCATTGTGGTTTTTACCGGACTGAAATCCCAGGGGGGAGTAATGGTAAGTGTTTGAAGTGAGCAATTCCTAACTTCTCTTCCAGTTCTTAGAGTCCAGTAAGCCTTGTCAGAGGAACATTGCGCAATAAACCCTTGTGAAGTTTAAATACGAAACTAAAATCATCTGATTGATAAGTAGGCATTACTTCTGTAACTTTATTTAAAAAGATTCTGAGCCATGCTTAGATAATTCCCAACCCCAACAAGTTAGTTTAGGAAATAGTACACTGGGAAAAAGTAAGATCCTACTCAAAGAAATGTGGCTGATGTTTCTCCCTGTATGTAACACTGTTTGGTCTGGCTCTGATCTTTCTGATCAATACTAGCTGATTCTGTTATATTTGCCTTATGTAGATCTTAAAAATATGTTATTTCTAACACTGGGAATTTTCTTGTCAATAACTCCATGACTTTGAATTTCCAGTTGTAATATCAGGAAAATGGCAATTTTTCATAGTTGAATTTTAATATTCTGGTCTTAACACACAGAATGGCTCAGAAACTGTGGGTCCAATTTAGATGTGAAAGTCAAATTCTACCCTGATTGATTGCTTTCAAAGGCTCCGAGTTGGACAAATGTGTCACAGAGTTCCTCTGACAATAATATTTTAGATGAATGGCTGATATCAAGTCACTGAATTAAGACCTGATTTAAGGTTTTCAATCACAATAATACTTCATCTTCTTTAGACACCCACCAGCTTGCATATAAACCAGCAAATGCATTCTTTCTATACCTTCCACCCCCTCCCCCAGAACTCCAGTACCCACTCCCATTGTCCCTTAAAATTACTAACTGAGAGACTTACTAATCCACAGAATCTTTTTTAGAGGAACACTGACTTTCAAAGGGGGTTAAAAATCACAAATATTTTGCAACATTACACAGAATTATTTAATCTGACAAATTGCTGTATAATTATCAATAAAATACTGCCATAGTACAATAAATGAGTACTGTGGATCTGCGGATGACTGGAAGCCAGATGAACAATTTCAGGTCTCTCGGGTCTCCAGTGAACAGAAAAAGTCTTTTATTAAATGGACCTCTGGCCACGTAAAATCTGATATGTGACTTTGTAAGATACATTCTGGGAAAGTTGGGATAATTTAGCCCTATTCTTATCAATTTAATGACTTGTAGAATCTGAAAATGACCCAGGACCTGTGAGATCTCTGGTAATTAAATTTGTCACACAGAGTACTATCTAAATAGGCATTTTTGAGATAGTTAATAGTAAAAAAATGGGCTAACATGAGTAGCATTCAAGCATTTATTTAAATAACTTGCAGGAAGCCGAGAGCACTCTGTATAATATGCAGCATCCACCATTCATATATCAAATAATGGCACCAGGTGCAGTGGCTCACATCTGTGATCCTATAACTCTGGGAGGCCAAGGTCAGAGGATTGCTTGAGCTCACGAGTTCAAGACCCAGCTCAAGCAAGAGCAAGACACCATCTCTAAAAAGCTAGCAGGGCATTGAGATAGACACCTGTAATCCCAACTGCTTGGAAAGCTGAGGCAAGAGAATTGTTGGAGTCCAAGAGTTTGAGGCTGTTGTGAACTATGACATCACTAAACTTTACCAAGAGTGACAAAGTGAGATTCTGTTTCAAAAAAAAAGTTGTATATACATACATACATACACACACACACACACACACACACACATATTAAATGATTGGTGCTGGCTAATTATTTACACAGCAAATGATAGATCCTCTGAAGGTCTGAAAGAGTTAATGCAATTGCCTAATTTACACTAAGGTAAGACTGGCCATGCTAAGAACCCAGTTATTTAGCATTCTCTCACTGATGAGTCAATTGTTATTATCACAAAAACAACTTATTTCCTTGCACCTTGCAATTTCCAGGAACATATTTATTGACTAAAGTGCACATCAGACAATACTTTTGTGTTGACTAGCACCAGTCTTTCATAGAAAAATTTTCTTTTCTACCCAGACTGTTCCTCCCTGTCTACCAAACACATTTCACCTTTTTCCATCATTCACTATCTTTACATACTATCCCCTCACCTGGAACTGTAACTTCTCAACCTTGTCACATTGGACTCAACCTTTAAATCCATGTCTGATAGTTTCACCATCTCTTTTCCAAACGAAGGATGTCTGTCTGTCTTTTAACCTTAGGAATCAAGACCTTTGTGATCGGAGCCAGCAGACAGTTTTGAATGTGCCTCCACGCGCACGCTGGAGGCTGTTGGATTTGATTCCACAACATGCCTTGCCTGGACCCCTCACCTGACACTCCCTTTCATTCTTACTTGTTTATGAGTTTGGGCAATTAAGTTGTCCTAGGAGCACTAGGACTGATTTTCCTAGGAAAAGTGCTCCATACAACATTGCTGAAAATCACCAACATCACCTGGGAAGTACTCCCGTTGGTCATCTGGTGACCATAAGTGATATTCAGCAATGAGGTATGTAGTACTTTTTTTAGAATGAGTTCATGAACTTAATCGTCTGACCTCGGGTATATGGGGTCCTCCCTACAACTAGTTCATCGGCAGCTTGGAGAGAGAAACCCTGCTGTGCTTCTCTTAACATTCCCCATAGTCAGTTACAACAATTTCCAACATTCTAGGCTTACAATCTACACACTGGGAGGGTGACTTAAAGAGGCAGCGCCTTCTTTTTTCTGATTAATGCTGAATTTTCACTCAATTCACTAGATGCCCTATATACCACTACATCTTTATATTCATTCTGCCATATTATGCATTCCTTTCAAATTATATAGGGAGGCAGGAGGTGACACCAAGTCGACAGTTCTTTTAAGAAATTCGGCAGGAAAAATAAACCTAAGTCTACTATTTGAGAAGACTGGATCAAGAAGTATTATGTTTTACGGATGGAGCTCGGAGGGCAACTTGAGAGCATTTACAGGCCCAAACGGGATAGCAGAGCAGGAGATGAACCAAGTTAGGATTCTAACGGGTGAAGTCTAGGAAGCAGTGAGATGAAAGAATGATAGTAACTTTAAAAGAAAATACACGCTTGTGTGCTAGGAAAAAATAGAGCACATGCAAGTTTGCAAACAAAGCAGTTTAGATGAATGCCCGTTTGGAGCTGAATGTATGATGTGAACTTGGTTGACGGCGAACATCACAGCTGCATGTTTAGCATGGGCGGAGTGCTCACCACCTCCTAGGCACCAGACCAAACTGCTCCCACATACTTTATCTCATTCAGCTACCATCTTAGCTATTTAGCATGCTAACATCAAGAAGTTATCAAATGCAGCATTAAAAAAAATACAGTACAAAACCTCACGTACAGGGTTATTTTGCTTTTTAACTCAGTTATACCAGAGTGTCCTGGTGCCATTTACAGGAATGGAAGAGATGTATTTACATAGTGCTTGCCTTCGGAATAACCCCCTC
The DNA here is from genome assembly GCA_963574655.1 of Perodicticus potto. NCBI lineage: Eukaryota > Metazoa > Chordata > Mammalia > Primates > Lorisidae > Perodicticus > Perodicticus potto. The sequence goes on along the minus strand of CAUYRH010089074.1, from coordinate 109,131 downwards.
CAAGAAAGTTCCCACGAGGCAGTTACAGCACTCCTCTGGAGTTGTAATAAAGCAAATGATTCAGTAAGTTCAATCCTTCTATTTTGTGATTAACAAAGACACAGACCATTACGCAGATCGCCAAAAAAGCTGCAGTTCTGTCAGAGCAAAGCACCCCAGCCTCAGCCTGGGTACCCAGCGACTGCATGAATGTGCCACAGCCCAGAGAGAACCGGCCTTTCAGGTAAACACGCCTGGGGAGGGCAGAGTGCAGAAACAGTCTTCGGTAGTTGCTTCTCTTTGGTTTTCTTTGTTTAGTACTTTTTTCCTTTACTGCACTGGTAAATCAAGTGCCATTTTCAGGTTTTTGTTTTTGTTTTTTTTTCTTAAACAAGGTATACATTTCTCAGTACCATTTCATATATTTTTTTAACAAAATCACTGAGAAATACTTTCGCAAATACGTGAACTACTGGATCCCTTTCACTGGTTAGTCTCAGTCATTGTAAGTATTTGTGTTCTGAAATCATAAATCAAAAAATATTTCAGAAGCCTTCGGATCATTGGGATGAGTTCATATGTGGAAATTCAGCAGAGCAGAAAGGGTTAAAAAAAAAATCTATGCACTCTTCCAGAAAGGACTAGAAATAAATTAAATTGAATTTTATAAGACGGCCTAAAAGCAAGAAACCTGGCCTGAGAAGCACGGTTGTTTCATCATAATCGCTTTCCGCATCTGCCTCGATGTCCTGCAAATACCCTGCCTTCCCCAGAGTTATAAAAACCAACCCTACGCTCCAGAGAACAGTCCCACCACGCGTCTCAGACTCCACTTCACTAATCCAGGCACCAGCATTCTTGAAACACAGAGACCGAGTAAGATAAAACAGAGAGAATAAAATATGGGTCTGAACAATACCCAAAATCCAAAAGAAGAGAATTACCTTGTGATGGGACTGACAGAAAAAGAACACGTACATATTTATTTGTTGCTCTAACTCATACAGTAGAAAGATTATGTTACATCCAGATTTTATTATTCTATTCCACACACATAGATTATTGAGGTGCTATATCTGCCTCGTACCAATAAATTACATTAAAGGAAGTAGGACTGATTCATGGCCGGCATAAATTTTTTCCCTATAACTCCTTTCCATGGACATAGCTGCTTTAGTGTTTTCTCTCTCTGATACCAACACACACACACACCACGATTATAATCATAAACCAAATGACTCCATGCTCAGAATGGATGGCTGTTAGAGAATACTCACACTAATTGATAATGACATCATGCTGGTATGCACATTACAACGTAAATGAGGCTTCCAGACTCATTTATGGCTCTTTTATTCAAAGTTTAGTACTTATGGCTTTTTTTTTTTCATGGTTTAGAAGGTTCTTCTTAAGGCTCTGGGATTACTTATTCCTGCTGATTTTGCCCGTTGGAATTGGACCAAGAGTACCAGTTTTTAACTGTACTTTAAAACAGATGCTTACCAGCAATGAGGTAGAATTGAAATGGATAATGGAAACCACTGTATTGAAAGAAAATAATAGAAAACGCATTAACAGATTAATCCATATAAACATTTGCTTTATAAGAAATTGAATTATTCTTTGCATCAAAATATAACATCACTTTCTATGCTTTTTGTCTGAGTGTGTATGAAGAGAAAGCTTCTGAATGTAGCTTTTCTAATTACTGACGTTTTGAAAAGTGGTTTAAAATCCACCTCAAACATAGTAAGCTTAGATGAATTCTCACTTAAAAATCTATAACCAACTCCACGAACCCATATTTGTCTGTTTGTTTTGTACAATCCTCATCCTTAACTGGCTACTTGATCCTTTCAGTTATTTCCCAGAAATGACAGAGTCAAACTCCTGGCCTCAAGTGATCCTCCTGCCTGGGCCTCCCAAAGTGCTGAGATTATAGGCATGAGCCACCAAGTCTGGCCTGAAATGATGGGCTTCCTATATGATAAAGGAGTTGAGATTCTAGAGGTCCTAGGGCAGACTTTCTGACACCAGGACTTACCATCCCCCTGCACCTACCCCACAGCACATGGTCCCTCCTTAAGACACCAGGATCTCCATTACTTGGGAAGACAAGGGTCACATGAAAAATTCCTTTCTTCCTTGGCAATCCTCATTGTGTCAGTAATTGGATCTTTGTGCAAAAATCAACTCAACCTAGACTAAAACTCCCTTGTGGTTTCAACAAATCTAGGAATAAAATACAGAACTCCGAACTTACCTGAAGTGTTTGTAAAACTGAGATAGACTTAGCAAAACCTAAAAGGAAAACAACGCTTGATACATACCCAGTTTTTCTTTGGTTCATATTTGTGATGACTCACAGCAAGACCCAATGATTTCCCTGTGTCTCAATTCCTTCCCTTTTGAAGAGCTCTTGTTTCTAGAAGCCTCTGCTACTCTCTTCAATACCGGAGAGCTGGAGGAAAATTATAGAAATGCATAGTTGGCACCCAATGGGGGAACGTGGGAAATATTTTTTTTCTTTATAAGTAAAGTTGTAGAAAGCTAATCAATCACTCACTTGGTGGTAAATTGTTAAGTGCAAAATGGCTTACTTTTGCTGAGTTTAACCCACTGATAAGATGTCTCTCTGTTTAAAATAATTACAACATTGCACACATAAATCATAGCAGGTAACACACTGCCCAGGCATTGTTCATCAGAACTCATGATGAGGGAGGGAGGGAACTGCGTGTATTCTCAAGTTCAAAGAGAACCGGCTAAGTTTTTTAAAAGCTTAATATAAGCTCTACCAAAATGAAGGAGAAAAAAACCACTTCATTACCAAAAATAAATTACTGAGAAGTAAAATTGGGATCGGAAATGATGGAAACATTTAGAAAAGTAGACTGCGATGATCTCACCAAGTGATATCACTGGAGTCATTTTTCAGTGCAGTAGTAATTTGGCAGAGGAATAGTCTGACAGTAGCTGTACATTTTGCTTAGCTGAGAGCTTCCAGGGTAGCGTGATACATCATGGAATTGAAAGCATTCAGCTTTGTTTTGCAATTCACAATTCAGCCCAGGTGGGCCACTATTACACAATAACTATGCAGCTGTTAGTATCATTGCTTAAATTGCCCTTGCTTTTTAAAATTTACAGTATAATCTACTCAACCAATAGATACTAATGTCCAAAAAACTCTGCTCTTATTTACCATTTACTCCTTGTAAAGGTCCAAAATAACTAACAAATCATTCTCAAAGGAATTCCAATTATGCTGCTTGTTCCCTTAAAGAGTATAAAGGAGTAAAATGTCAGCATTGTGTGTAAGAAATAAAGTACTCACAACACCTGCTAACAATACATACTGCATAAAGCACTTAGCCTATAATGTGTTTCTGGAAACCATTTCAGAAATTTACAAACATCATTTTTGGCCTATCTTCCCACCATTGTAAAGACCCTCCCATATGCTACAATTTTTATCTGAATTGTCTGATTCTCTATTCTTGATGTTAAGGTGGGGGTAGGGGGAGAGAGTTTAGAGATACATAGATTTTTGTCAGAGTTAATGCTCATAAAAATTAATAGCTTCTGCTGAAACTTTCTGATCCCACTGAAATCATTCATTTATTTAACTGATCGTGTTTGTCTTCATCCAAGAGCTGTTGAGCACATTCAAAGAGCTTTGTTCAGTCTGACAAATGATAAGTAGAACATGTGTTTACTTGTTTGTTTTCGAGACTTTGAAAACCTTTTTTCTTTTTAATGTTCTAAGGGCTTTCAAAGAGAATAAAAATTAAACAAATTAGTGGACTGAGAACAGAAAGATCAAACCCAGGTGTATCTACGATTTGTTAATAGTTAAAATAAAACAGAATTATAGCGTATACATTTCACAGGTGAGACTGACAACAGGTTGAAAAGGCCTTTACCCAAGATTTAAAAGGCCCTTACTCTTATAATCAATCCTTTAGGCAACTTTTAGAATTTTTCAGTAGGAAAATGTTTTCCTCATCAAATTTCCATAATAACATGTTTAAAATTAGTTCAGAAACCAGTCAATTTACTGATCTTTTCTCCTCACTACAAACATGTTCCTTCATTTCTCATGCTAAAGGGGTTTAACAACTATTTTTGACTAAAGAGATATTTCCCTCTGACATGGGCATTTCTACATGACAAAAGTTTACAAAAAGCATATAAAGGCAAGGTACAGTATCTCACGCCTGTAATCCTTAGCACTCTGGGAAGCAAAGGAGGGAGGATCACTTGAGATCAGGAGTTTAAGACCAGCCTGAGCAAAGTGAGACCCCATCTCTACCAAAAATAGAAAAATTAGTCATCCTAGTGGTGGACACCTGTAGTCCCAACTACTTGAGAAGTTGAGGAAGCAGGAACCCTTGAGCCCTGAAGTTTGAGTTTGCTGTGAGCTACGATGATGTCATAGCACTCCAGCCTGGGAGAAAGAGTGAGATTCTGTCTCAAAAAAAAGACAAAGAAAGAAAAGAGTATAGGAATATTCCTGACATAGCTTTATGGCTTTAATCTCTCTGAGCAATTTCTCAGTATATGTCATTAAAAGGTTATCTGATCCTGTTTTATCTTTCGTGGGGGTGTGTTGTCACTACAACTTGAACTTTACCTTGGAATTGAAAACAATGTAACCTAAACATTTGTACCTTCAAATTAATTTGAATGACGGAACAAGTTATCTAATCCTAATTCTGTTATTTTCTGCTTCTCTGAAATAGCTTTTTATTCATTAATTATTTATTTGATTTATATGAAATGTGTTCACTGCCCAAGGACTTCTGGGCTTTTCATAAAATTTAAACTAAATCCAACTGCTAAAATCCCTCTTAAATTATAATGAAATTACCAAGTTAATGGAGCAGTGTAATCAAACCAAAGTTAATAAATATGATGTGGCCTTAATAGATGCCACGACAACAAATGTCAATAGATATTGACAATTTGCCATGGGAAAGGATGACATTCATTATGTTTATACTCCTGTTGTCATGCATTTATTATTTTAATGGTCTGGTACTGAGTGCATTGGAACTACAGTTTGGAGCCTGATGGAAATAAAAGTAATAAACAATCTTCTACTTTCCAAAAGTAAGTTATACAGATTTAAAAAAAATAGCACACATTAAAGTTCACCAGAGGGGCTAGTCCATCAAAACGCTCACACTCCCGCTAACACACAGTGTGAAAAATGTGCCTTTAAAGCTTAGTAGAAAAAGAGAAGTCTAGAGGAGAGGTTTTTAAGTTATAAATATATTAGATGGTGGTTGTTACGCCTTTTTGTATCTTTTATTCTTCAGTGGGGAAAATAAACTTGTTGGAGTCTGTTTTCTGCAGGTAAGCATATAATCCTTTGAAGCACCCATAGCTCTTAACTTCTTCTAGAAGCTTCTTATAAACATCTGCTTGCACAGCATGGACTGTATTTCAAATTCTGAATTCAAGAATGAAAGTGCTCCCCAAACTGACGGTAGAGCATCCTGAGCCTTTTGACTGAAATTTGACTCTGCCCTCATCCCTAGGCTGGATAGAGAAGCAGCAAGCACACACACTCAGCTGGCTACCTCATCTTTGGGGTCTTACTTTTCACAAGCGTCTTGTTTGTATATTCAAAGAAACAATGATAAACTGCCAGAAAACAGAGATGTGTTTTTTACTTTGATTACAAAAATTTTTTAAATCACATTATTGATTTACTATTTTCATTAAGAACCCTGAAATGCTTTTAGCTTTCACAGACAACAATATTTGGTGACTAAGCCAATGCTTTGAAAACAGGATTTGGAAAGAAAATGATTTTCAAGGGAAAATATAACAGATTTTTCATAAAGAATCACAAGTAATAAGTTGCTCTAGGAGGTCTGAGCATAACGGTTTCTGGGTAATTGAACTTTTTAAACTTTGTTTTTGTTTTTGTTTTTGTTTTTTAAGGACTGTAGTGGATAGTTGTTGAAAAGGAATGCCAGATGAATGGAAGTTTATTACACCATTCTCTCTACTTTTGTGTAAGTTTGAACATTTCTATTAAAAAGTAAAACAATTATATTTTACATTTATCCTAGTAATGTAAATTTAATGTAAATGTAAATTTAAATATCATTAACAATAAAAACTTACATTTATATTTGTAAGGTACAAATATGCAAAGAGGAAAACACCCAAAGACTCTTAGTATTTTAGTCAACATTCTTTAGTTCTTTTATTAAATACATATTACAATAATTATACAGATAGATCCATAAATGAGTATGACGCTGTGTTTATCTTACTTTGTAGTGCTCTCTCAGTTTATCATGAACAACTTAGCTAATGTGGTACTACGACTACCTTCCACCTAGACAAGAATGTAAACTTAGTTGTAGGTCTACAAGGGAGTTGAGGGGAGGGGGCAAAATTATGGAGGGTTGGTGGACGCAGGAGTGGCAATCTTAAACTCAAGGGAATTTTCCTTCATGATCACCATCCCAACAAGAAATACCACCACCCCAATCCCCCTCCACCTCCCCCCTGGTTCAAGATCAGCTACCTGAAGCCTATGACTGAGTTCTGAAACTGTAGCAGTTTTCATATTACTCTACTTCCCTTGCTGGTAACTTTACAAAGATTAAAATAGGCGAGAGAAAACACAAATTATTTTGGTCATTGGACTATTTATGTTCACAAAAGGAAAAATATTCCTCGGTTTCGTGTAAAACAACTATGGGCACAATCTATGCTGTGTTCTATTTCCTTAAGAAGATCCTCCTTATCACAGGAGAGGTGTCCTCAGACCCCAGGGGATGCCTGAAATCCAGGGTAGTACTGAACCCTAAAAATACTATGTTTTTTCCTACACACACATGCCTATGAGAAAGTTGATTTATAAATTAGGCCCAGCATGAGATTAACAATAACTAATAATAAAATAAAGCAATTATAAATACATATTGTAATATAAATTATGTGAATGCACGCATGTGCTCTCATGCTCTTTCTCCCCCGCCCTCTCCCTCCCCCCAGTATCAGATTCTATTTTCTTATGGATATAAAAAGCAAAACCATGTATGAGGGGCCACTACTGTAGTTCCTATTTTAGAAATTCATCTTCATGTTTTTATCACTGGTTCAAACCTATGTACCTCCCTTGCTCATCCTCAAAAAATTAATATCCAATAGGTAAATAAATATAAGTGCTAGGTTATTTATATAAACGTATTGTCCACATGCTATTTCAACATGTTGTTATTATAACTATAAACGTATTTACTTATTATGACACATATGTGTTTATAACTATAAAACTTAGCATAGTGAGGCTCTTTCAGCCAAGTCAGTCTCAATATCAAATTAATTTCAATATCCTGACTTGGTTTCATACTATTCAAACAAACAAAAAAATGCAAAAAGCCCACACTTTATCTACATAAGTAATTGTAAATGGTTCAATAATTAAAAGAAAGAAAAACACAACTTTCCTTGGTAGTCTCACGATACCTTTCAACTAATTCGGAGCTTAAAATAAAATCCAGGCTTAGTCACCAATAATCTCCCAGCTTCTCAAATGTAAGTCAGGCAGAAAGCAACTACACCTAACAAATGGTACTGGGACCACCTTTGATATGACCTTGTGTAAACATGTCATGGGTTCCCTTGTTAATGAGTCGTTGGTTCCACTATGATGCCAACATGTAACCAGCAGATATAGAAATGATGCTACTGTGTGCTGCGCTTGAGCTGCTACAATTTTAGATGAACAGGTGTGCTAAGGTCTGAATTATTTTAACATTATGAAAAATTAAAACATTCCTAGCCAATGAAACATTTCTACACTGTCCAAATGTACACAAGTGGAAAACAAATTTCACATCTGCACAAAGTACTTAACACATGGTTTAAGAGACCCTCCAATATGTTAATATTTGGATTATAGTATATTTCAGTATATGCTTTTAAGTGTAGTTTGAAAATATGAATAATGAGAGATGCTTTTTAAAAAACTAAGAAAAGCTCATACTTCACCACTATACTACTCACCTATGCCACTAACAACCACTCGTACCCTGAAATCTACTGAAATTTAAAAGACAAACTAGTATCAAATCAAATCTCCACGGATCTGTAAATACAGTTTGTAAATGACTGCTTTGAGATATAGTACAGTATGGCATAACTTTTGCTCTCCAAAAGATAGTCCTGAGTTTAAATTCTATCATTTCCACTAAATAGGTTTGTAATACTGAGTAGAAAATTAACTTCCTTAAGCCTCAGTGACCACATCTGTTGTAAGATTTAAGGAACAAATACACAAAAGACAGTTAGCCAGAATGCTAGTATGATGATGATGATGATATGCTTTGCTCAATTGGCATCTTGTCTCCAAGGCCTCTCCTGAACACCCTATTCAAAAACAGTAACATGCCCAGACTGCCCAGCCCTGCACTTCTGATCTTCCTCAGGCTGCTCTATTTTTTCCCATAGCACTTATCAATTTCTAAACAAACTGTTACCCACTAGCCAGTAGGATATGATCTCTAGTTTTTAAAAAGTCACGTATACTGTCAGCTCTTTGTAGATCTTCTCAGCCTCACATTGACAAAAAGTCTTCAAAAACAATAATTAGTGAGTTCTCTTATCGTGAAATAGAAGCTAGGTTTATTAACTCACTAGAAAGAAATTTCTGAGAGAACGGAATTTTCGTCTCTTTTGTTAACCAAATGATTAGAACTGTAGCCTTAGTACCCATTGTCAGTGATTTTAGATAGCCTTAAAGCATGGAGAAAATTCCTTTTACGCCATTTTCTGTTCCTAATATTCAGGATAGCAGTTTGATCAAACACCATTCACCAGAGGTGGAGTTAGAATCAAGGCTTTAATGTGGAGTCTGCCTCTCCACTTATGGATACAACCCAAGACAGTTTCAATGGGGACCTGCCGTGATTTCAGGTTTCAGTAGGGAAGAAAGGAGCAGCTACTTAAGCAAAGAGGGGGGTTAATGTTTACGGTATCTTACACCTAGCATACCCTGCCGCCAGAGAAGAACAGGCAGAATTATTCCAATGGTTTCTGTGTTCACAAGAAAAATAAGCCATTTCTTGTCCAGTGAAGGTGGAATCAGCAATTCTGCCAAAGAGTTCTAGACCATGCAACAGCAATATGAAATGAGAAGCATATCTTACCCTGTTGTCTCTGGCTATCCTTGGACCCTGGGACCGCTGGCCTCTACCACTTACAGAATCCACTGAGTCCTTTGACTCTTCTTGAGCATAGCTAAGACTTGATGAAAGGGCTGCCACATCAAGAATTTCCAGACAAGAGTTACCCCAAGTTCTTTAATAATCTACAGTTTAAACATGTCTCCACTACCCAATCCAGCTGCTGAATGGCAATTAGATGGCATCAGTCAACTCTGTATCTATAGCTATGGCATCAATTATTTTAAGAATCTAATGATCCAAAGGAAAAATAAATATTAAAAAACATAGTATCTTTTCAGAGTGTCATTTGTTGCAGGAATGTAAGTCTCAAAGAGGACATTGTCCTGGTGACTCTCCTACCAATTAGCAGGGTAATTTCAGGACAAAGAAGGCTGTGAACTAATCCCATATTGACCTTGCTCCTAATGACAGGAGTGGCATCTGATGTCATGGGGGTTTCGACTAAGCTTTTCTATTTGACTCCATTTCTCTCCCCCAAATCTGACGGTCAATTCTGTTCTACCCATCCACTTCTCCTCCCCTACTTTTTTCCCTCCAATCTTCTACTTTTGATTTTCTGTGCAAACATTCTAAGCTTATATGCTGCTTAGCATAAGAAGCTATTTAACAATTTTCTCAGAAGAACCACTAATGTTATATGAAAATAAAATCATTTTTCCCAAGGTTCCTTTGCTGGTCAAAAATCTCTCTTGTCAGGATTCCCTTTGCTGCCTTGCACCAAAGCTGCTTCTCCCTGGATACCGGTGGCCATGGGGTGGGTCCATAACAAGCATGATGTAACTATCATCAAAATAACGAGGTGGAAACCAAACACGAAACACTGGTAGGCTATGATGTCAAGGTTAAGATACATCGCATTTAACATTCTCATGCTCTTTACAAACTTAGCTTCCCAGTACATGTAGAAAATTAGCTTGTCCCCCTCAAAAAGGAATGACTTCTATTATATAAAAAATAATAGAGAAAGGCATAGTAAATCCGCCATAGTTTGCTGCACTCTTCTGATGGCTTCATGACGACAACATGAATTTCTGGAGTGTAGATGCTTTGCTCAGCTTTGAGGCACACGAAAAGCATTTCATCTGCGAAGGAGGCACATGGATGGGCCTTTCTGTGATTTAGAAAAATAGTATCTAAATTTTGCCATCTAGTGTACTAGAACCCAAAATAACCATAGCTACAAGAATACTTTCTATTGATTAATCTCCTCCTGCTCTACCTATTTACTAGATGCTTACCAAAACACTATAACAGCTGCCGGGGAGGGTGGAAGAAATTATAAGGATAGCTTCTGACGCTAGTAAGCAAAATGAAGCTGTCCCTCCGGAGAGGCCTTAGAAGGCACCTAAAAAGATCTGTTTCAGAAATATAAGACTGGCAATGTGGTAATCCTCTATTAAAACTTCATTCATTTGAGCTGCAAAAAGATTTTCCATCTACAAGAGTCTCCTCGTAAAAAATAAATATCTCCCTGTAGGTGCTAAGCCATATCATCTCATTCTGTAGTTATTACTATATACCTGGGTTGATAACCTGCCGAAAGCAAAGCAGTGGACGAAGTAGTGACTACTGACAAGTCACTGAGAGAGGAGACAGAGGAGACAAGAGGAGAGGTACTGAGTGGGGAGATAGAGACACTCCAGAGATAAGTGTCATCTACCCAGCCAGGCTCCTGAGTGCACCCTATGGCTGAGCTAGTGTAACATAGCTGTACAGGTTGAGTGTGGAATCTTAGGAACTAGTTCAAACCTGCAGCAGTCTGCCACATACTTAATCACGAGACATTAGGTCAGTTACCTTGGCCCTCTGAAGCTCACCACCCTCATCCGGAAAACACCAATAACACTTCTTGGTGTGATTCTGATGATAAAATGAAGTAATGCGTGTTATTTCACTTTCCTGGAATCATAAACATGCACATACATCAGAAATGTTTAATTACAGTAATACCGTGTATTTGCCGAGCGGATGTTTGGGCAGCAAATGCTTTGGGAAATCATACTGTAATAGAATTTTCAGACATGAAGCTTCCTTAGAGATTTTCTAGTGGCTTAAAAATTTTTTAAAACTCAAATCCTTCCTTTTAACAAGATTTACAGGAAAGATATGTAAAACAGATAAAACTAGAATTGCTGTATTTCAAAGTGGGGGAGGTAGTCCTGAGAGGTAGTGCAGAGAAAAGGGCAATATTGCTCAGTCGAGGAACTTTCTAGAATCTCCCAGGGAGGATTACTAAAAAATGTCTTCAAAGACTTTGCCATTAATTAGGTGGCACCCAGTGACTTTAGGCAGTTTTATAAGAAAAAAAAATCAATGAAACTATTTGATCATCCATATTTCACAGATTTGAAGCGTAGAATGAATTTTGATTTTTTTTTCTTTGAAAAATTCTCTACGATTAGCTCAAACTCTCTGTTTAAAGATTTTGCTCTGTGTCTCAGGAATTTGGGTCAGTCTGCTTTGGTTAACATTCTAGAAACAGGATACAATGTTTTTTCAGCTTAAGTACTTTCACATAATATGTGTGTCATTGCTTAGGTTTGTTAACTTGCTTTTTAGCATCAAATTACCAGTTCACAAATATGGATCAATGACTTAAAAGTGGTTCACCGAAGCATAAAAGGAATAATGAAAATACTAAGGTAACTATTATAATAAAGAAAAATTTGTAAATGGAATTAATTAATAAGACTTGCATGCAAATACAGATTATAAATCTAATTGTGCTGGGACAATGAAGCTGTGAACACACCAGCCACTGCTCCTATTGGGTGAGTTCCTCCTAATTTCCAGACAAAGTCATATATACAATGACATGGGATAGAGTTTTATTGAGAAGGTCAAAGTTCCAAGGCTCTGATCAGCAAGAAGAAGGAGGCACTTTCCTTCCCACTATGGGCAGGCATGCCAGGGCCCAGAATCTGTTCTTTGCCTTATTACAGGCAAGTTTTAAAGACCTTGTCAACAGGGGAATTTGGCATTAGAAAGTTAGGATTTGGAGAAACAACAATCTATACAAGTTGTCTGTGACAGCCATCTGCCCAGCACAGGTTGCACGGGTAGTTACGCTTACACCAATTCTAAGGGCTGTTGAGCTTGGGTACAGCCCCCTTTGTGGAGAATGGAGTGGTCTGGGCTGCAGCCCTACCCATGTAATTGTTCAGGAAATTCACACTGAGTACTCAGAATCACTTACAGACAGACCTGCTCACTGCACAACAATTAAGTGGTTAGCAATAATAATGGTGTTGAACAAGCCAGGCATAGTTTTCTTGTTTTGACATGCGCCTAGGTACTCATGGCTTGCACCTATAATGCCAGCACTTTGGGAAGCCAAGATAAAGTATTGTCTGAGGCCTAAGGTTCAAGACCAGCCTGAGCAACATAGAGAGACCCTCTTATCATTACAAAAGGATTTTAAAAATAAAGTTGAACTGGACATGCTGTCATGCACCTGTAGCCCCAGCTATTTAAGAGGCTGAAGCCGGAGCACCACTTGAACCAGGGAGTTCAAGGTTGCAATGAGCTTTAATCAGACTATTGTACTCCCATCTGGGTGACAGAGCAAGACCTCATCTCTAAAAAATGAAAAAAAGTTTTAGAGTTCAGTTTTGTGGATCAGTCAAAGTCTTAGCAGGAAACAGATGACATAAATGTGGTAACTGAGGAAAGCTTAGCAAAGGAGCTATTTACAAAAATGTGGGTAGCAAAAGGGAAATAAACAAGGAGACGTGATGCTTCCGAGGGATAGCAGCAAGAGAGAACCATAACCACCAGGAGGCCTGAAAGCACAAGGGGAAAGACGGTCACCAAAGCCCAGAGAGAGATGGCTGTGTCGGGGATGAGGGATAGACCGTGGCCTTCAAGGCCTTTAGTGCTGGTATCTACGCTTGTCCTGTCATCCTGCAGAAAGGGACTGGGAAGAATAAATACCTGACTTCACCCTTCCATCCTCCAACCCCCTGCTGATGCTCCCATTGATGAGTTAGAGGCTAGGAATGTGGCAAATCCAGCTGTTGAAGCCCATGAAGGCTAGCCTTCCAGGGCATAAGACCCAAGGGGAAGGGTAGACAGTAGAAATGAGAGGCAGATGGAGAATGCCCACACACCAAGGAAGGCGGGAACCAGAGGCAACCCTTGACAGAACAGCTTTAGCAGAGCAAAAGTGATAAGAGACTGAATGCAGGGCATAGGATGGGTGGGGAGTGAGGATAAGTGAGAGAATACTTTCCCAGTAAGCTGATTGGGAAGGAAAGGAATCAGTTACAAGAAGATCTTAAAGAGGTCTCTGCAGTAGCAAAAGACACTATTCTCTGGTTTGGAAAGAAAGACTTAAATTTTTTATCTAAAGAATAAAGTAAAGGGAGTGACTGGGGAAGGAGCAACTAACAAATGGACTCCAAATGGAAGAAGATAGAGTTTTGAAGACAAGTAGTAGGATGAGAATCATGTCAAAATAGTACCAACTGGGGTGGCGCCTGTGGCTCAAAGGAGTAGGGCACCAGCCCCATATGCCAGAGGTGGCGGGTTCAAACCCAGCCCTGGCCAAAAACCACAGGAAAAAAAAATAGTACCAACTGTTGGAAATTGTGAACTAAAATAAAATCTTAACCCCCAGCACCAGCTGACTAAATGGACCCCTCTCGGCCAAGGGGACCCCAGAAATACCCCAAAACTGAGTTACTAGCCATCAGAAAGATGAGACATGCTTTGTCGTGTCCCCTCCCTTCTTGGACATTGCCTTTAGAACTCATTAACTGGCTATATAAGACAAAGCTTGAACCACCTGCAGAACTTAAGGGATCACTTGAGTCTATGTCCAGTACCTTGTCTCTGATTAACGAATTTATCTTGAAGTATTCCAAGCCTTGAGACTAAGTTTCATTTCTTCAACCAATTACACATCAAAGAATCTTTAAATCTGCCTATAACTTGTTAATGCCCTGCCTCAAGATGCCCTGCCTTTTTGTGCCAAATTAATATATGACTTCCATGCATTGATATATGACTTTATGTGTAATTCCTGTCTTACTGAAATGTATAAAATCAAACTGTGACCCAGTCACAGCAAGACCACTTGTGCAAGGCTTCTGGGTATGTTCTCTGGGCCATAGTCACACATATTCGGCTCAGAGTAAACGTCTTTAAATTTTTTTACAGAGTTTGGGTCCTTTTCTGTTGACAAACTTATTATGCTACTCTACTTCATAATAATTAGTCACTTCTAGAATGTGTACCACTACTGTGGATTTACTATATCATCTCCTAAGTGTATTTTAGTGCGGTAAGACTTTGTGATGCTCTCACATATGAATTCAACAAATTTTAGATTAAAATAAGAACAGATTGGAGTATTAGGGAAAAGTTAAGAAAACTTTAAATACATTTCAAATTGATTAACTATTGGAGTACTTTCTTTGCTAGAAATTAAATATGTATCAAAGAGGGAAAGCAATTACTTACAAATTAAATTGCTTTTTACATTTTTTCATTCTGTACCTAAGACTTTTAATGTAAGGCTAAGAGACAATGTGCTGTCTAAATTCCATCTGTACAATTATGAGGTCTCTCACAACTATTTAAAGGACATATTAGAGTTTTTCTAGCCTGGCTGATTTTATGATTATCATATGTGTCACTTAATAGAATGAAGACCTTAGCAATCACAGTATTTGAACTCCTAACATGTCATTAATCTCATTAGTGACATTATTTATTGTTGAAGAAATTCATTCATATTTAAAATGAGCCAGTGACATAGGAACTGTGAAGAGGGGAGCAGAAATATTTATGCATTAAGAAGATAGCAAAAATCTACCTGTTGGTATTCAATGCCAAAAATTGCCACACCAGACCATTAATAGCTATGATAAAATTATCTAGACCTTTCCTAAGTGTTTCCCGACATTTAAAAGTATGCTTTATTGTAAACATCCAATACTTGAATTCTAAAAATATTCATCTTTAAAAAAAATCTGATTCCGTTCATAAAATGTGCTACTCACAGATCTATCGTTCTGTAGATGAAAGAACTTTCATTAGAATGGACCCACTTCAATTGATCAGGTCATAAAATAAAACTACCCCACATTTCACTGTGATGTAGAAAAAGTCACAGTTCTTTAAAAAAAAAACAAACTGTCAACTACAAGTCCCATGTGTTTCCTTTTCTCTTCCATCCTTAAAACAATAAACTAATATAACAAATGGAATTTTGAGGCTTTGGTAGGCAGCCTTTGTCTTCAAAAAGGGAAGACAGGAAGACTTAACTGACCTTTTCCTGTAAGAAAGCATATGACCTACTGAGATTTGTCTTCCATGTTGGCACCTGCCTACAAAAGAAATGGGAGGCTAAAATGAGCTTCCACTTGTGCAAATTAAAAGCAATCTTCAGGCCAATGGGTTTTCAACACTACTTCTTACTGAGCAAAAAGTTGTGTTCCATGAAATTAAATTACCTCCTCAAAACAGACTTCTCCAATAAATTATAACTTTCAATATATTAAAATTAAATTGGAATTCCTGCAAAATATTCCCCACTCCCTGAGGTAGCCCTCCTGTTACTGTTATTAATACAGATAGGCTGTATTCCATCCTTGATGGAGTTCTTCATCTAATTCTGGGATCCAAAACCAAAAAGGGGAGTAGAAAACCTAAAAACTGTCAAAATGGCACAAAAGTTAAAGGCTAGAAAATTAAATCAGATATTTGCAGAAATTTAGAACTACCATTTGGAGATACAAATGCTTAGTGCATCACTAAACACTAAACTTAAAGAAAGTGGAAGGGTTCTTACATGACAAAAAGTGACCAGCTATTTTCAGTTTCTTTGGAATAGAGATCGGAAGGAAGCAATGAAAAAATTAAGCATTAAAACAAATTTCCAAGGTGGTGGCTCTATTTTCACTAACTAAAGAAGCTCTAAAATTGTCTTTTTAAAAATGGACTTGAAAGACTTAAAAAATACTGTTGTGTTTATTTTTTTTATACTGAAAACTAAACTAGTTCCTTCAGGGGTGAAATTATCAGAAAATGGGGTACATTACAACCCACTTGGAAAGATAAGCTATACATATATGAAACTGAGACAACTAGTACATGTGGGTGATAGTACAAATTGTGTGCATAATTTAAATTGTGAAGGAAAGGCTCAGTTGTCATGAGGACATATAAAGCTAAGGTGTCACATGTGGTCTGAGACATAAAGGAGAAATACATGATGGAAAATTATCATGGCAGCTGAGTACAGGACGGGCTAAAGTCAGAAGCATGTACTAATCCTATCTCACACTTCCAGACCACTACTAGATGGACAGGACCGATATAAACATTTCCATATCTATTAACATGTTAAATCCTCACAGTTATGCTTTGAGGTCCATACTGTTATCTCATCTAATAGGTGGGGAAACAGAAGCACTTAAAAATGCATGATTTTTTAGTAAGCATCTTGCATAGCAACCTCCATGCAGGTAAATACAAGCGAAGTACATTTCATTGGCAAAGCAGGGCTAGACTGCCATGAAATTTATCTTAGTGTTTTAAAATATTTATATTATTGAAAATTTCAAACACAAAAGATTAAGAATAAGATACAGGCTGGACTCACCTGCTACATTTTTACTCATCCCCTCCCCCTATTATTTTGGAGTAAATCTCAGACTTCATATCATTTCATTACCACTAGACATATGCTAAAAGATAAGGACTTTTTTTTTCTTCCAATCATGACCACTATAGTATCACAATACCTTAACATTCACAATAATTGCTTAATATGAAATATAATTCAGTGATCAAAGACCCAATAATATGTCCCACCTTGATACTTAATGAAAACTTACAATGAGCTAGCATAAGGCACTTTCACGTACTCCAGTTCATTTAAATTGCTATTTAAATTGCTTTAATTCCCCTCTTTCAGTCTTTTTTTCCCTTGCCAATATTTTATTTTTTAAATTTTTTTTTCCATTTTAACTTCTTTTTTATTAAGTCATTTGTACATAGATCATACATACGTTTACACCATTATGGGATTCGTTGTGTTTAGTATTTGTACAATTTGGAGTGCTTACATGCTACTAATGAACATAGCTTTCACCTCTTTTACCCAACTACAGCACTAAGACATTTGTGTTCTACACCTGATAGAGCCAACTTGTACTTGCAATATGCTCCATAATCATCCCCCCTCTTTCAGTCTTAAAGGAACGACTCTGCCGCTTCCAGACAATTCAGAGCCTCTGCAGTTGTCCCCCTCCGGGTCCCCTATGCCCACGGCCGGGTCGCGTCCCCTTCCCCGGAGGGCGGGGGCTCCGAGCCCGGAGCCGTTTCCGTTGGGATCTGATCCCCGACCCAGGACTCCGGCCCCACCCCGGTTGCCTAGGCGACGAGTGCCGGCGTCTCTCCGGGAGATCATGGCGACGTCGCAGGCGACGACTCCCGGGGGAACGACCCCGGCAGGAACCACGCCCGAGTCTGAGGTACGCCGCCCCCTTCCCCTACGGGTCCGGTCCCCGCAACCCCTGAGCGCCCGGCCCCCATGCCCGCGGGGTCGGCAGGCGAGGCCGAGGCCGGTCCCTGGGGAGGCGCCCCCGCCCGGCCCTGGCGGCCGAGCGGCCTGGACGGCTGCGGGGCCGGGAGCCGGCTCCCCACCTGCTCCACCGTGCACCGCGCACCGTGCAGAGCGTGAGTCTTGTAAGTTCTTCCACTAGGCAGGTCCAAGCCCACACAGCCTCGCAACCACGCGCTTCTACCTTGGCTGTTTGTGTTTGTTTGTTTTTTAATTTAACAAGTAAAACAAGTGATCCCAGATTGTAAAACAGACTAGTCCCTTCTTCAAATGACTTCTAATTCTATAATGATCACAGAATTACTGAAAAGATGTCATGGAGTAGTTACTGTTTATTGGTAGTGGATTCATTAATATTAAAAAGCCAGGTTGTGTTATTTTGCCTTTTTTCTAAATAAATAAATATTTAATAGGAGACAAGGCAAAGGACAGGGGCTGGAAAATCAGGCTTTTGGTTTTGGCCTTAGTCACCTATCATCAACTTGTCTTTAGGAGAGTCGTTTAACCCCCTTGGACCCCAAGGGCCCTCTGTAGTTTCCTGCCAAGACTAACTCTCAATAATAAATGAGTTTACTCATGAAGTTAATATCCTGAGATTTTAACTAAAAACACATCTAGTTCCAAAAAGTCTTTATTTCTTCACACACACACAGTCCATCATATCATTCCTAGGAATTTTTCTTTTTAGGTTTTTTAAGGTTCTCAAGGTTAATAATAATGTTTGAATGAACATTGCTATGCTGAACTTTCTGACTTTCTTAGTTAATATAAACAACATTATTTGTGCAGAAGATAAGTACTAGTTGCGGTTTTCTAAATGAAGAAACACAGACAGCCAATAATTCCGTCTTGCACAGACATAACCCAGCGTCCCCTATTCAGAATAGATCTTTCCTGATTAATACTAAACAGAGACTGCTAAGGCATGCCAATTCTCATATGAGCCTTTTGAAATTAGTATACATTAAAAGCACATTTGAATGTGATAAACTGACTACTAAGCCAGTTACTCCCTTGTGATCTCTAATGTAAGTAATAGAACTACAAAAGTAGCATAGGAAATTTTCCAATTAAATACATATATACAAAAACTTAGCAGGAGACAATTGTCAGTGTACGCATACACATACCCATGTAGATAATGTTCTTTCTTAGAAGACTCTGAACAATTTGAGCTCTTAATGAATTATACTTTAAAAAAAAAGTAAGTATTTTAAAGATAAATAAAAAGATCGGACGGAGGGGTGGGGGGGAGGGAGTCAATTTTTATAACGGTTAGGCCAGATGACATGAACTAGTTGTAAACCTAAAATGATTATTTTCCCTCTTAGGACTGTCAGCTTGCACATTTGTTAACTTGGGAAGAGCAAGCATTCCCCATGACATATAATTCAAGCTATGTTCTGTCTCTTAGTTAACAAATTGAAGAAATCAAGTTGTAGCCTGGACTCACTTTGCAGTGCTCATTTACTAAGAAAACACGTTGATAGGCTGCATAGGAGAAGCTCCATTTGCCATTCTAATGAAAGTAGAGTTCCTTTAGTTTCCCAGCAAGATGATCGATGTGTAGAGCTGCGTTATTCATTAGAATGACAAGTCCTGCCTTCTGCCCATTTGTGCTGACTGTGGTTTTCAGAGGTTAGAAGGAAAAGATGGCAGCAGTCTCTCTTGGTTTGTTCCCAAGGCTGTCGCTTTTTAGGTTGATAATGAGAAGTTCTCAGATCAGATTCTTTCTCCAGAGTTGATCGCCCAAGAGCTAATCCCTTCTGGTGTTATTCCTAATAAATTCTGTATCCAAATTGACTTAGCCAGTAGACCATGTAGTCAACTGAGCCAAGCAGTAGTGAAATATTTTTTTTTCTTGCCAAGTCTATCAGAAATAAAGCATGCTTCCAACAGTCTGATGGTTCCTATTTGTTATTTGTGGCCAATACTTAGAATAAATACAATTATCCCAATAACACAGTAGACAATAAATTATGATAACTAATTAAAATCATGAGTAGTCTGAAATACGTCAGAAAAGGTAGTTAGCATCAACTAAAATCTGAACTCTAATCAATAAAAAACTGGAAACAAGCAGGCATGAGATGCAGATCCAGGGAAATAATTTTTTCTGTGACATTGCAAAATTCCTGCTTGCCAACTTTTTAAATTCCATATCCCAGTTTGTTTAGTAATATTGGAGTAAATGCCTCCCTTTAAATGGCAAGACTAAACTTTTGGCAGATAACTGCATGAGTGCATAAGAGCAGAGAAGAGTGACAAAAAGCTGAAAATAAATGTTTGATAGGTACAAATCTGTAAGTGAACAGAGTTTATAAATGTATACTTAAAATTCAGTGATCTGTCTTCTGTCAACAGTGTGTTCATAAACAGGCATTCTTAAGTTTTGCAAAATACTATTTGGGAAATAGAATCATTTAATGATATAAATGATATACTGCAATTCACGTTAGAGATGTAAAAGAAAATGCAAGCAATTATTTCCCAATTGTTTCTTAAGAATAATGCTTTTTTTTAAGTTTTACCACATCACCTAAAGGGTACCATTTACTCAATATATTTGAGACCTTATCAGGACAGGGGAACAATAACATAATGTTGAGTGGAAAGCTGATGTCAGTTGTCGTAGAAATCATCAACATGTTCAGGAGGCCATAAATAAATCTCTCTTCTTTAGGTGGTCCCTATAGCCTTTAGAAAATAGAGTCGCCACCCGCCCCAATCACTGGCAGGTTGGCCAGAAACCTTGAAGCTCAACTCCAGTGGCAAAATGATCACATTCCTGAAATATGTATCAGTATCATTCAAAAAGCAGTTATTGAAATTATGAATAATTTAATGTCAATGACCATATTGTGATCGCATAGTATGTAGATTAATTAACTAATGCAGGCTATGGGCACAGTGCAAAAAAAAGCCACTTAAAATTTTGTGGAGAAGACAGTGCTAATGAACCCCCAAATGTTAGTATACGTCATAGTATTTGTCAGACACTTAGAACCTCCGGAAATACCAGCTGTAGGGATGGAGATATTGCCAAACGCTTATGCTTATCCTTCCTCTTACTGAGAGTCTTTGGGTTTCCTGTCTTGTTTAAAAAGTCCTGCTCTTTCTCCCACTCCCTTCTGTCTCCTCCTCGGATGACACAAATTATATTCGATTGTTTTCTTGTTTTACTGAAGTTAGGGCTTTACCAAAACCAGAATTTATTTTTGATAGAAGTATTTTGTACATTTGAAATGAAGATCTAATTTTATCTCCTTCCAGGTGAATCACCAATTATGTAAGCTTCTTTTACTAAGTAAACTGTCATGACCTTTCCCACTGAGAACGGACTGACTTATTATCATGTTATACGTATATAAGAAGGGCGTAGAATGGACAAAGTGGAGCAAGAGGAAAGAGAATCCAAAAGTTTATATATACAATGTTTTTATTTCTAAGTGTTTATACGATTATATATATGTAATTTTGGATCTTCTATTCTTTTCCACTGACTAGTTTGTCTATTCTTGTTTTAATACTGTATCATTTTATATTCAGCTTTAATATCTAATTTAGAAAGGTCCTTCTCATTATTTTTCTTTTTCGAAATGTATATATTCTTCCATAAGAACTTAAAATTTGATGGCTGGGCTCAGTGGCTCACGTCTGTAATCCTAGCACTCTGGGAGGCCGAGGTGGGTGGATAAGCTCACAAATTCGAGATCAGCCTGAGCAAGAGTGAGACCCCCATCTCTACTAAAAATGAAAAACTGAGGCAAGAGGATCGTTTGAGCCCAAGAATTTAAGGTTGCTGTGAGCTATGATGCGTGAGCACTCTACCAAGGGTGACAAAGTGAGACTCTGTCTCACCAAAAAAAAAAAAAAAACTTAAAAATTATTTTGTAAATTTATAGAATAATCTCAGAGGTATTTAATATATTGAATTTGATAGATTGACAAATCTTTTATCAAGTCTTGTTTTTAAACTTCTGATAAATTTTTATAAGTTCTTTACCTAGATACTATAATACCTTTGTAGTATATTTATAACCAGTGTAACTTAATCAAGTTTCACAATTTTCACTTCTAATGACTTTGTTGTTTAGAGAAAAACAATTGGCTTTTATATATTTATGTTATATAGAACCATATTACCTACTTTTTTATTAAACAATGTTAGTAAAATGTCAGCTTTCTCAAAAAATGCCATCATATAATCTTCAAGCAAAGACTTTTTAATTTCCTCACTTGTAATATTTATGCCACAAATTTAGTTTTCTTATTTTTATCAGTTAGAACCTCTGTAGTGTATTGAATTATAATAATGTTACTAGCCATTATCTCTTTTTAGTTTCTGATTTTCATGAGAGTGACTTTAATATTTCACCATTCAATATGATATTTGCTATTGATTTTGTCAAATAATCCTTTTCATGTTCAGCTTTTCCTTTTTTTTCTTTTCTTTTACCGAGAGTTGTGCTGCTTAGTTTTAGCAAATGCCTGTTTGTTATTTAAATAACTATGTAATTTGTATTATTTGATATGATAATTATGTTAAAGATGCTAATGACAATCTACCCTTAGATTTCTGAAGTTAATCCTACTTGATCTTTTATTACACTACTGGATTCAATTTTCTAAGATATATTTTAATTATAATTTTTGCATCTGAATTCATTCTTTTTGGTTTGCAACTTATTTTTTTTTGTTTTTTTTTGCTCTTTCAGGGCTTTGAGAATAGACTACATTGGCTTCTTAAAAATGAATTCTGTATGGTCTGTAATTATTATACTAAATATGGAATGGATATGTTCTGTGATTATTAGGTAGAACTTCAGGTGTAAAACCATCTGGGCGTGGTGACTTTTTAGAAAGTAGACTTCAGCTTAGTTACTGTTTGGTCAAGTTAATTTTCTTTCTTACTCCTGGTCAGTTTGGATAACAAATCACCCTTTTTGTTGGAATTTTCAAATGTATCATCATTTTATGTGGCATGTACTTATTTTTTTCTTTGTTTTTTAATCATATTTGCCAAATATTTGCCTATTATGTTAATTCTTTTAAAAAATCAGCTCTTGGATTTATTTGTTTATTTACTTATTTTTAGGTATTGGCTTCTTAGCTCCATAGCAAGACTAAAGTGAAGTGAATGAGGCATTCTCATTCTAAACAATTTAGGGGGATGCCAAAAAACACAGTAGTCAAGATAAATTATATTTTAGTGCAATACTTTACAAAATCAAAACAATGCAAAAAAAAAAAAATCTGTGATGGATTCCAATTTTCCAATAAAGGCCAGATCTATATTACAGATTGATTCTTTAGCCTCAGGATCCAAGATGGCTAAACACAGCACAGCTCCTTAGTTCATTTATTTTCCGGCTTGATAATATCCTTCAAAGGCTGGAATTTGTAGACCAGTCTGTGTTCTCTATGACTAGGAAACTCCTCTTTAATCATCTGCGGTGAAATCTATTATCCTCCATTCAGTGAACATTTATTAAGGGCCTCTTTTACATAAAACACTACTAGTGGTGCGTACAAAGATGTCTCTGAAAGCTAGCGTTCTGGAAGGAAGACACGGACACAAATGTGGAGTGTTTAGTTGACATTAGAAGGAAAAAATATCCGAGAAAAGAGTGTCTGGCAAATAACATCAGGCTTGCAATTTTATTGCACTTGGAATATCTGCTAAAATCCACCAGGTGGTGGAATAAAATGAGTTAACAGCACCATTTAGCTTACACATTTTCCTAGTTAGAGATGTAATTTTACAGAGAAAGCCACAATTTTATATCCACATTTTCAGCCTATGCATGAATTTTCTATTGTATCTTTAATTTTTACGGATCAGAATGTATGTATTGAAAGACTTAATTTTTATCTATATAATATCCTTTCTAGTGCAAGGCAGTGTATAAACAAGCAAAAAAGAGGTCTGGTTTAAAATAGGTCCGGAAATACAATTTGAAACAAAAGAGAAAACCCTGAGGCGAACTCTCCTGAAAGATGATTATCATAATCCTGCAAATTTTAGTAAAAAATTAGGCACTAATATTAGGCATCTTAACTAATTATTATTGTCCAAAAGGTTGAGATTATTTTATTCTTTTTCATACAGTTCTAAGCGTGACCTACTTTTCTCCTATCCAGACATTTTTCAAATCTAATAAATTGATCTGAAAGTCTGGATAATTCACTTTTCATGTATATCTTTCTTATTTATTAATGATGCAGCAAACTGGTATGTGTTAAAACACATAAAATGATTTTTAATATGAATTCAAATTTAGGTTGAATTGTCTCGCCTTAAGTTATAAAATTAATCAGTAGTCAACCCATCCTGAGAGCCTGGGTTCCTAAGTCCTACTTCTCATCCTGTTTCACTATCTAACAATGTCTTCTCATGAGGAAGATGAGTTCAGACAGTCTGTTAGCAACCTATGTTGACATATTAGGATCACAGAATTCTAAAAAGAGGCAAAAGACTGAATGACCATCCCTGAAGAAGTTACCACCTACTGGGATTGATAGTATAGGAATAATTATACTGCATTGCTAATAAACATATATATAACCAAGAAACATTTAAACAAATATATAGTCATATATCATAGACCGAAATACTATCCTGTATACAATGTAAGTGAATGTCGATTGAAAAGTATCTGAGTGCCTACTAGGTGCAAGGTGTTATATTAGGTACTAAGATAGATTTTTCTTAATTGCTTTATAATGTAATAACATAACATAGTTTTGGTTAATTTGCTCACTTACAAAAAGAAGGCTAATAATGTTGGGAGGCACCTGTGGCTCAGTGAGTAGGGCACTGGCCCCATATACCAAGTGTGGTGGGTTCAAACCTGGCCCCGGCCAAACTGCAACAACAACAAAAAAGGCTAATAATGTAGATTATTTTATTTCTAAACTAGATTTTTTAAGTAAAAATATAATATATTAACCTAATATTAAATTACAAACACTAAGACAGTTACCATTATCACCAATGTTAGCTTTGAGATTTTTCTACTCTTGAATAAGAATTTAGCATGTGGTCTGTTAAACTGTAACAAAGCATCTCCTCATAGCTCTTATACATTGGAGCTCATTCACATGGAAGACTCAACTGCTGAATTGAAAAACATTTACACTTTTCCTCCTTCCCCCAGCCCCAGAATCTCACAATTCGTGTAGCTGCTGCTGTCTTACCTCTATCACTTAGTCCTCTTTTCCATCTCCCATTCACAGGTCTTCTCCTTATGCTCTTTGAGTGATCTCATCCACTTGCCTAAACCTGTATCTTTAAACTTGACCTTTCTGACTCTAGCAGTTCTAATTAACCTCTAAACATTTCTTCTTTGCTATAAGTATGCCATAGTAAACTCAACCACTGATGTTAAACTATCATCTTGCTTTTTTTAAAAGTGGCACCATCTGACAACACTACTATTTCTTTTGACATAACAAGGGTGCCATATACAGTTGTGCAGGCTATGCTCTGAAAAAAGCACTTGGCTGAGGGGGGAGTAGGAGATAACACTGTACCCCATTAACTTGCAATGCATAGGGCTGTTTCAGCCTTAGGAACGGATTTTTAGCACTTCCAAGGAGAGTATCTTTGTCCGATTCACAAAAAGGTGGCGTATGTGTTATCGGAGGCCCCAAGTATTACCACCATCTTCTCCAAATTGCAAAAACTCAGAATGTCCATTTTTTTCCCTCTCTTTTAGCATCCTATAAAATGATTGCTCTCCCTCTTTTCCTCCATACTGCCATGAGGCCAGTGCTTCATCCGTGAACTGCTTCAGTGATATCTTTGTTCATCTCTTCCTCTGTGTTCTTGGTCTGCTCCTGTCTTTCCCTCCTGTTGCTACAGATTAACCTTCCTTAATGGGCAGTTTTATCTTGTCTCACTGCTCAGAACCTTCACACATTTCCTGTTGCCTGGGTTATTAAGAACAGCCTCCTCAGCCCATTATTCCTCAGCCAGCTGAGGGCTAAAATATTTATGGTCCCTTGGACAATATCTTGCATCTTGTAAGCACTCAGTAAATATTCGCTGAATCATTAAATTTAAGATCTTCTGCAATACATTCCCAATACTCACTTCCCACTTATGTCCAACTGCACGTAAGTTTCTGCACGTAAGCCAGGCACCACTGGGAACTGCTTGCTGTTTACAGAATCGATTCCTAACTATCCTGTATTTACAACCTTGGCATTGCTGATTCATTCACCTTGAGCGTTACCCATGCCCAACCCCGCAGTCTATTCCTGGAACTCTTCTCTCTAGGCTTGCCTAGTCTTGGCCCTGTTCGTGTTCCTTCTTTTAGAATGCCACATTTACTGTGGCTCAATTATCCTGTTCTTTTCTTATTTTAGAGTCACTCTTGGTTTGTTCCTCACGCTAAATATTAAGCTTCTCGAAAGTAGCAAGTCTTTCTTGTTTGTCTTTCTCTCCTCTTGAGTCCTAAGTTCAGTAAGTATTAGCTGAATTGAAAATCATGATGCAGTTTTACATGTGCTCAAAACACAGACGGACTTTGGCTTTTCAGGATAGAGGTACCATCACATAAAAATGAAAGAGAAAAATTATTATCTTGGACACTGTTGTTTTAAAATTATTTATCTGAAAATAACTAGACTATAAAAAGACCAAATTATGATATCATTGGGTTTTGATATATTAAAAATGTGGTTCAAATAACTCATTCTGCCTTTTTCTTTCTTTCTTTCTTTCTTTCTTTTTTTTTTTTTTTGCTAGAGAAATATTGAATTCCAGGAACAAGAAAAGATTCTGTCTCCAGATTTTCTTTCAGTTGCTCAAATCACTGATTTGTTAACACAGAATGCAGATGGAATTCAAGAGTAAGCACTTTAATATTACAATCAAATATAGAATAGTTCTTTATCTATAAATGATTATGTCATTATATATAAGTTTTGTAGTGAAAGGTATCTAGACTCTGAAACACAAAAATTCTCATATAACTGACTTTTTGTACTGCTTGACAGTTTTCTTTATGGAAGAAATACATTGCAAACCATCCTGTTAATATCAACCAAGAGTAGGTGTTTATTGTTAAAAGCAGTCTCAACATGCCATCTTCTTTTCTCTTTCATTCATACAATTGTTTCATCATATGTACAGTAAGTTGTGTTTTCTATAATATACTACTAGGGGTGGTGACTCATGCCTGTAATCATAGCACCTTGGGAAGCCAAGATGGGAGGTAGCTTGAGGTCAGGCGTTGGAGACCAGCTTCCAAGAGCAAGTACAAGACCCCCTCTCTATAAAAATAAAAAAAATAGATGGGTATGGTGGCATGTGCCTATGGTACCAGCTACTCAGGAGGCTGAGGCAGGAGGTTCACGTAAACTCAGGAGTTTGAAGCTATAGTGACCTACTGCACTCTGGCCTGGGTGACAGAGAAAGACCCTGTCTAAAAACATAAATAAATAAAACAATTAATACATTTTATTAATTTGGAAATTCTGAGTATGAGTATTTGCCATCTACCTGTGATTTGTTCACTTTATTTTTTAGTGAGCCAAACTCATATATATATATATATATATGTGTGTGTGTGTGTGTGTGTGTGTGTGTATATATGTAATTTATGTATATATGTATTTATAAATTTTACCATCCTTACCATTTTTAAGTGTATAGTTCTGTGGTAATAAATACATTTTTCTTCATTCTTCCTTTTCTGTCCTCCTATTCTTGGACTCTAGTAATTTCCAATCTACTCTTTATCTTCATGAGATCCACTTTTTTAGCTTCTACATATGAGTAAGAACTTATACCTGGTATTTGTCGGGGTTTGGCTTGTTTTGATTAACATAATGACTTCCAATTCTGTCTATGTTGCTGCAAATGAAAGGACTTCATTCTTTTCATGGCTGAATAATATTCTAATATATGTTTTTATCACATTTATCTTATCTTTTCATCCATTTGTGGGTCCTTAGGTTTATCATACATCTTGGTTATTGTGAATATTGCTGCAATAAATATTGGATGGCAGATACCTCTTTGATATGTTGATTTCCTTTATTTTGGCTGTGTACCCAGTAGTGGAATTGCTGGATCAAATGTTAGCTGTAATTTTAGTTTTTTTAGGAACCTCCAGACTTTTCTCTATAGTGGCTTTGCTAGTTTACATTCCAACCAACAGTGCATGATAGTTTCTCTTGCACCAAGTCCTCATCATCATCTGTTTTTACCTATTGTTTTAATATAAGAGATTTTAACTGATGTAAGATGGTATCTCATTGAGGTTTTGATTGGCATTTCCCTGATGAGTAATGATGTTGAGCGATTTTTTATATATAGTACCTGTTGGCCATTTCTATGTCTTCTTTTGAGAAATGGCTGTTCATATCTGGCTTATTTTTTAATCAGAATTTTGTGTGTGTGTGCTGTTGAGTTATTTGATGTCCTTTCTGGTTATTAATCCCTTGTCAGACACAGAGTTTGCAAATATTTTCTCCCATTCTGTGAGGGGTTGCTTTTCTTTGCTGACTTTTTCCTTTGCTGTGTGGAAGCTTTGTATCTTGATATAATCCCAATTGTATATTTTTGATTTGGTTGCCTGTGTTTTGAGCTCTTACACAAAAAAATCTTTGCCTAGACTCATGCCCTTGGGCATTTCTCCCAACACTTTTTTCTAGTAATTTCATAGTTTCAACTCTTATATTTAAGTCTTTAATCAACTTTGATATGATTTTTGTGTATGGTGGAAGACAGGGGTCTAGTTTCATTTTTCTGAAAGTAGTTATCCAGGTTTCCAACACCACTTTTATGGAAAAGACTCGCCTTTCCCCTGTGTATGTTCTTGTCATCTTTGTCAAAGATAAATTTGTCATAAATGTGTGGATTTATTTCTGGGTTTTTTATTCTGTTCCAGTGGGCTATGTGTCTGTTTTTATGCCAGTACCATACTGTTTGGTTACTGTAGTTTTGCAGTAAATTCTGAAGTCATGCATTGCAATGCCTCCAGCTATATTATTTTTACTCAGGATTGCTTTGGCTATTTCGAGTCTTTGTAGTTCCCTGTAAATATTAGAATTTTTTTCTCTTTCTATGAAGACCATCATTAATATTTTGATAGAGATTGAATCTGTAAATTATAAAAGCACAAAATAATGCTTTGTGTGATATTATCATTTTAACAATATTAACTCTTCTAATCCTTGGGCAAAGAATATCTGTCCACTGTTTGTGTCCTGTTCTACTACTTCTTTCTTCAGAGTTTTATAGTTTTCCATCTATAAGTCTTTCACTTCTTTGATTCCTAGGTATTTTATATTTTTTATAGATATTTTAAAAGGGATTGCTTTCTTGATTTCTTTTTCAGATTGGTTGCTGTTGGTGTGTATGAATGCTACTGATTTTTGTATGTTGATTTTGTATCCTGCAACTTTACTGAATATATGTATCAGTTTCAACAGTTTTTTGATGGAGTCTTTAGTTTTTTCTAGGTATACGAGATCATGTCATTAGTGAACAAGGCTAATTTGAATTCTTCCTTTATAATTCGTATGTCTTTAATTTTTTCTCTTGCCTAATTGCTCTGAACTTCTAGTATTATTCTGAATAATAGTGGCAAAAGCGGTCACCCTTGTCTTGTTTCAGTCCTTAGAGGTAAAGCCTTACATTTTTCCACATTCAGTATGATATTAGCTACAGATTTGCCACAGATGGTTTTCATTATTTTGAGTTATATTCCTTCTATACACATTTTAACATGGGTTTTAATCATAAAATAATGTTGAATTTTATCATGTACTTTTTAAGCATGTATTGAATTGATTATATAATTTTTGTTCTAGATTCTGTTAATGTGATGTACCATGATTATTGATTTGTGTATATTGAACCATACTTGCATCCCTAGGATGAATAATGATGAATGATCTTTTTAATGTGTTGTTGAATTTGGTTTCCTAGAATTTTTTTGAAGTTATTTGTATCTGTCTTCTTCCGTTATTGGCCTATAATTTCATTTTTGTTGTTGTTGTTGTTGTGTACTTGTCTGCTTTTGGTATCAGGGGTATGCTGGCCTCATAAAATGAGTTTGAAGTATTCCCTCATCTTCAATTTTCTTTATAAGAGTTTCAGTAGGATTGGTATTAGTTCTTCTATAAATGTTTAATAGAATTATACAATGAATACATCAGATCCTGTGCTTGTCTTTGATGGGAAACTTTTTATTACAGCTTCATTATTTGTTTGAAACTTTTTATTACAGCTCATTATTTGTTGGTTTGTTAAGGTTTTGTATTTCTTCATGGTTCAGTTGTGGTAGATTGTACATGCTCAATAATTTATCCATTTCTACTCGGTTTTCTGATTTATTGGAGTACAATTATTCCTAACAGTCTTTAATTATTCTTTATATTTCTGAGGTCTCAGTTGTTGTGTCTCCTTGTTTGTGATTTTTATATTTATTTGAGTTTTCTTTAGCTAAATATTTGTCAATTTGTTTATCTTTTTAAAAACTTCTCATTTTGTTTATTGTATTTTTTAGTCTATTTCTCTTCTACTCTGATCTTTATTACTTATGTCTTTTTACTAATTTTGGATTTAGTTCTTGTTTTTATAGTTCCTTCAGGTACTTAGTTAGGTTGTTTACTTAAAGTCCTACTTTATTGATATAGTAATTATTGTTCTAAACTTCCCTGCTTTTTCTGTATCCCATAGATTGTTGTATGTTGTCTTTCCATATGCTTTTGCTTTGAAAAATTTTTAAATTTCCTTTCTTTATAAAGTTTTTCATTGACGCTTTTGGTCATTCATGAGTAAGTTGTCTAATTTCCATGTGTTTGTACATTTTCTGAGATCCTTGTCATTTATTTTTGGTTTTATTCCATTGTGATCAAAAAAGATACTTGATATGATTTCTGTTCTTTTGCATTTGTTCGCTCTTGTTTTGTGGCCTAAGATATGTCTTATTCTAGAGAATTTTCCATGTGCTGATGGAAAGAATGTATATTCTGCAACAGTTAAGTGAAATATTCTATAAATGTCAGTTAGACCTACTAGATATAGTATGTACTTTAACTCGGCTATTTCTCTTTTGATTTTCTGTCTGGATGATCAGTCTATTGATATTGGGGTGTTAGAGTTCCCTACTATTATTATATAGAAGTCTCTCTCTCTCTTTGGATCTACTAATGCTTGCTTTATTTACTTGAGATCTGTAGTATTAGATGTATAAAAATTTATTATTATTATTATTATTATTCACTCAGCTCTTGTTGAGTGAATCCCTTTATCTTTACATAGTGACATTCTCTGTCTTTTTAATAGTCTTTGTTACCTGATATAAGTAGAGCTATACCTGCTCCTTTTTTGTTTTCACTTGCATGGAATATCTTTTTCCACCCCTTTACTTTCTGTCTGTGTGTGTCTTTAGAAGTGATGTATTTCTTGTAGGCAGCTTATAGTTGGGTCTTGTTTCTTTATCTATTCACTCTATGCTCTGTACTGGAAAGACCCTTTATGACCCTTTATGTTCATTGTTATTATTGATAAGAACTTACTACTGCCATTTTGTTGCTTGTTTTGTGGTTATTTTAAGAATCTTCTCATCCTTTCTCTTTTCTTACTGTATTCCTTCATGGTTTGATTATCTCTGGTAGTAAGTTTTAATTGGTTGCTCTTTATTTTTAGTGAATCTAATCTAGTTACCATGAGGCTTATAAAACATTTTATAGATATAACAATTATTTTAAAGGGAGATGACAACTTATCTTAGTTCACAAAAGCAATAATAAAAACAAACCCACACATTCTATACTTTAACTTCATCCCCTCCATATTTTGACTTTTAGTTGTCTTGTTAAATATTTTTATATTACCTATTTTTTAACAAGTTGCTATAGCTGTTGTTGTTTTGGGTAGATTTGGTTTTTGGGTTTCATACTAGAGTTTTGAAAGGATCACACACCACAAAACAGTAATAGAGAATCCTGGGTTTGTTCACATAATTTTACCATTGAATTTTATACCATAAAAAGTTTTCCTTTTGCACGTTACTATATTTTTCTTTCAAATTGAACAACTCCGTTAGCATTTCTTGCAAGACTGGTTCTAGTCTAATGGTGATTTCTCTCAGCTTTTGTTTGTCTGGGAAAGAGTTTATCTCTTCTTTATACCTGAATGATAATTTTGCTGCATACAGTATTCTTGGATGACTTCTTTTTTCTTCTTTGAGCATTTAAAAAATGTCATTCTGCTCCTCCTGAGATGTTTGGTTTTCATTGAGAAGTCTGTTGCAAGATGAGTTAGAGTACCTTTATATGTTATTTTTTCCTTTTCTCTTGCTGCTTTTGGGATCCTCCCTTTGATTTTGTCCTTTGAGAGTTTGATATTTTATATCTTGGTATAATTCTATTTAGGTTGACTCTGGCATTCTAAGACTTCTTATAGCTGAATATTTATATCCATCTCCAGTTTTGAGTAGTTTTCTATTGCTATTTCTTTGAATAAGCTACCCCTTGGTCTTGCTCAGATCCCTCTGAGTACCATTAATTTTTAGATTTGGTACTTTTAGGTAATTTTCTGTATCTTGTAGGTGGTCTCCATTTTTTTTTTTTTTTTCATTTTTTTTTCTGACTCTGTTTTCAAATGGTTGATCTTTGGGCTCACTCATTCTTTATTCTGCTTAGTGCATTCTGCTGCTGAGCACCTCTTATTCTTCAGTTCAGCAAATATATTTCTCACTTCCAAAATTTGTTTGCTTGTTTTATTTCAACCTCTGTTAAATTTCTCTGATAAATTTCAGAATTGATTTTCTGTTTTATCTTAGAGATCACTGAGTCTTGTTAAAACTGCTATTTTGACTTCTTTGATAGTTCACAAACCACTATTTTGTTAAAGTCAGTCACTGGATTTTTGCTTTTTCCTTTTGAAGATTTCATAGTTCTCTGCTTGTGGTTTCTTGTGAGTATACCTCTATGTCTTTGCATTGAAGGATTAGGTATTTATTCTAGTTTTCTTTGCATAACTTGTTTATGTTTTTATTGAATATATTTGCTTAGTGAGTCTTTACCTTCAGGTCATTGCTTCTTTTTCAGCTCTGTGTGACATCTTAACCCCAAGTTCACCTCAGTTCTAGCAAATTTTCAGAGTGCTGCCCATTCCAAATGAGAGAGATCCCAAGGAAATTGTCCTGAAAGTGTGGGAAAGTTCATGCCTAGGAGACCTGCAGAATGTACTCCTTCCAGTGTGATGCTGCTGAACACCCACCATGACTTGGCATCTCCTTAGCTGAGTCACAGAGAAGAATTTCCAACGCTGAGGATAGTAGACCTGATTCTCCCCATTGTCTTTGTCTGTCCTGGGGATATTTCACCCTTCAGGCAGTTATGATGCTTTCGATGGGTAAAGCAAGGACAGATCTCCCACTCAGGAACCCAAGAAGGTAGGGAAGCTGGTTGACAATCTCTATTTCACTTTTTCCAGTATCAATACAGTAAGCTATGGGGAGATTTTCCATGCACTTGGTGCTGGGAAGAATGGGAAGGAGGGGTATTGTGGATGTGGAAGTATGAATCTTCTGACACCTGTTTGGAGTTCTACTTCTCTGTGGCTCTGAGGACTAGCTCATCCTCATACATGAGCTCTGCGTTGTTTTTATAAATTTCAGTGCTCTATATTTAGTTTTAGTTTTCTGTGGCAGAGAGTCATGCCAGCTTGCCTCTCTGCTGTCATTTTGGAACCAGAAGTCCTACCTGTGATTTTTATTAGAAATAAAGCTATATTAAGTACTCTAATCGCATACAAGTTGCTTAAAATGAAAATTTAACTTAATGTGCAGGCCATAATTCTCATACATGTGTATTTCACTCTTTAAGACATTTATTTCTCCAGTAGATCATTTATTTTGAACTTTTGTCGGATATAGCCAATGATAATTTTGTAAAAGTTATTTTCAGTAATCACACATTTGAAAAATTATCTCCTTTTGGAATGGAAGCCTGATTGGCTATAATATGTGGAGAGTGGGGATGACATCATGTGCTGGGCAGTAGAGTCCTGGTATCAGGTCTTTACAAGCCAGCCCTCAAGACCTAAGCAGGGTGTTATGAACCTTAACGGACAAATAGAAAATGACTCTGTCAGTGCTTATCACTGACAAATCTTACAAATATTATGGATAAAGGCGATTTACTACTGCGAAGGAAATATGACAAATGTACTGGCTGGAAGAGAATCAGAAAAGGGAAGGCTCATCAAGAGCAGGCAAATAAAACGGACAGACCTAGGTAGCACCTCAGTGGGTAGGGCACCGGCCACATACACCAAGGATGGTGGGTTCGAGCTCTGCCTGGGCCTGCTAAACAACAATGATAACCCAAGCAACAACAACAACAACAAAATAGCCAGGCGTTGTGGCAGGCGCCTGTAGTCCCAGCTGCTTGGGAAGCTGAGGCAAGAGAATCACTTAAGCCCAAGAGTTGGAAGTTGCTGTGAGCCGTGATGCCACAGAACTCCACCGAGGGCAACATAGTGAGACTCTGTCTCAAACAGACAAACAAACAAACAAAAAACCTGGCGGGCCTTTTTCCAAGATGCTCTTCCCGCTCAATCCTTGCAGTACAATACTTGTAATCTTTACAACTATTAGTCAATGGATTTAAAATTTAACAGATTTTCAACAAGTATCTACTGACAGTTTTACTTATTTTTATAGAAATTAATGTTCATCGAGAATTCTGATTCTTAGGGTGAGAATTGATAGGTAAAATATATCCAGTGTCTTAATATCACTGGTAATGTCTTTATGCAAAATATTATTTACCATTCCCAGGTAAAACCAAATGTTATTCATTGCAACACAAAACAATAGGTATTTAATACCAGGGAAATAATGCAATGAAAATGATGGATATTTAGTACAGTTTACAATTAATTTGTATTGACTATGAAGTAAAAAATGTCATATTAAATACAATTAATATTGCATAAGACGTGTTATAAACGAATGCTTTTTAGAATTATTTCTTACCAGATTATAAAGTGTGCCATGTATCACACCTTATGTGACGATATTCTTTGTCAATTATTGGCTCTGTTTTGTTGTTAAATACCTAAATTCTGAAAATATTTTCAATCTTTAGGTGGTGAGGCCTGTGCCAACGTAAATGACACAGAAGTTGATGCAGAGTGTAGCACTATAAAGGCAGCCAGGTTTAATAGAAGGTTGATCACTTTAGACTATCTTATTAATATAGGAATCACGTGAAGTAATCTCAAATTTTAGGACATCATCTTTGGATAAATAAGATCAGTATTAGTTAGGAGCCATTTCCTTGTAAAGCAATTTTCTTGAGATTCTTGATATGATTTCTGGAACAGTAATCCTAAAATATTTGCAATCAATCACTCACTTTCAATTTAAAATAGCATTTTTATAAATGGGGGTTATATGCCTTTCAAAATGACAGAAATATAATTTAGGTATCCTGTCAGCAAGTGAAAGAAGTATGTGAAAATCATAGAGTCTACAAGGCTATACACATATTTAAATAAATTATTAAAAATCAGCACATTTTCCTACCTCTTAAAATTAAAAATTGCTCTCCATGAAAGCAGCCAACCAAATGAAACATTAAAGTATCATTAAAACATATTTCTGGAATACACTTTAAGCAGATAAATGTCTGGATACAGTTCTCATGATCTCTTAGCTGATATCAATCATAAATATTTTAATGTGACTCTGACTTTATATACAGAGTCACCCCAATTTTTTGGAAAAAGAATAGGAACTAAATTGAAAATAACTATAAAAACACCAAAATAGCATGGAGGCATCTTTAATAACCCTTCTGTCTCTGGGCCTCCAAGAGCCATTTAGCTCTTGCTTTAAGGCTTATTTCTGCATGTTATTGCATTTAAGAAGTAAAACACACTCCAATTTTAAGAACACGCAAGAATAATGTAATGTTTTTACTGAAATTCTTAGTGAGACAAAGTAGATAAGCATATCACCTACCATCATTGTAGCAAAACTTTTCAAAATGCAGTGAAACGTCTTTCTCGCCATCTCTCCCTTCTCCCCTGCTCCATTTCTCCTGATCTCCAGAGAAAAGGTTTACATATTTCCCAGTAAAATACATGGAGACTTTATATTCAAACTGCAGCAATACCTTGTTGCAAGTGCCTCTCTGCATAATTTTATTCAGAGCGAAATGACTGAGCAAAGAATGAAAATGATAAATTCTTAGCCGTGTAGTTCAAGTTAAAGGGGAAGATTCATGTAGCACTGTAAGGGTTTGGGGGAGAGCAAAGATGAATTGAGGTCAAAGCAATTTCACCAAATATTCTTACACAAGTAGTTGCCTTTATTCAAATACAATGAAACATTGAAAAATAAATAAAAGCAAAAAAAATGCAAATATTCAAGTAAAATATTTAATTAAAAACACATCGTGGGCAGGCAGTAGAGAAAGAATATAATGAGAAGGTTAGGCAAAAGCTGATGATTAAAGAGGGTATTAATGGCCCATGGCTCAGTGGTTAGGGTACCGGCCACATGCACCGGGGCTGGTGGGTTTGAATAAAAATAGGTGTGCAAGTGAGGGAAAAAAAGTAACCTAACTTTCTTTTCTCACCAAAACAAAGCCAAGTTTTAAAAACTTGCATCACAAATATAACAGGTTAATATCCAAGTATCCAAAAAGTTCTTAGAAATTCATAAGAGAGAAGCAATCAATCAATGTTAGAAAAAAAATCCAGTCTAATGAATAAACAGAGAAATTCACTAGGTGGTAATTTTTATTAAATTAATTAGATATTAAAATTATGGGCAAAATCTAGAGTGCATTGTACTATGGGGACTGTTTACTTTTCATGTGATGTTGATGAAAGACTTATCTGGCACTGCCTTTTTAGAGGGAAGTTTAGCAATATATTCCAGCATGTCAAATACAACCCAACAATTATAATTTTAAGAACTTGTTGCAAAATATGATTTAAGTTTTGGAAAGGTCTTGATTAATTATTTCATTTTACTCTACGTTCTTAACCAATGAAGGACACTGAACCCCATTTGGGAATTTATATTCCTGATATACAAGGTGCCCCAAAGATCACCATTAGGGAATATTGGAAATTTTAGCTAAATGTACCTTTATTTACAGAATATTCATTACAGAACTTTATGAAATCTTTACAAAATATTCTCTATGTTAGTCATGTCTTTGGTCATTGAGGCGTTTTCTGTTTATTTTATATAGGCCAACTTAACTGGTCTTTTCTTTATGCAATGTATTTTGTGTGTCATAAGAAATTTTGGCCTAAGTGTCAGAAATATATTTTTCTATTAAGAGTTTGTAATGTTCTCTGTTGACCTTTAGTTGTTTAATCTACTTGGATTTTATTTTATTTTCCATATGAATAGTCAGTTCTTCCCATACTATTTTTGAAGAGTTCATACTCTTTGCTGATTTGACATGCTGCGTCTTTCATACCCAAAGCTCCCATACATATTGGGTCTGCTTCTGGGTTTTGCTACGTGTCCTATTTGCTTTCTTATTTCATAATAATGCCACATTTTTTGTTATTGTAGAAGTTTTCATACTGAATTTCACTTAAAACTAAATGATGCCGTATATCAAACATTGAAAAGTAAATCTTGTCAAATGATAAATGCCTGATTGTAGAGTAATACCCCCACCATCACCAGGGTTTCCATTTATACACATATCTGCATACCCAGTTTAGGTGTACACCTAACAGCATTATCAAAATGTATACCAATATGTAACATAAAAACCTGATCATACTGACTTAAAAAATAAAATTTACACACAAATACACATATATTAATATATCATATCATTGGAAATCCAGTGATAGTTTGACTTCAAAGTTGGTTCAGTCAAGGCCTAAATAGTATCACCAAGAAATGGGAATTAGCCAGGCACGGTGGCTCACACCTGTAATCCTAGCACTCTGGGAGGCCGAGGCAGATAGATTGCTGGAGCTCAGCAGTTCAAGACAAGCCTGAGCAAGAGTTTCTACTAAAAATGGAAAAACTAGCTGGGCATAGTGGCTCAGGCCTGTGGTACCATCCCAGCTACTTGGGAGGCTCCGGCAGGAAGATTGCTCAAACCTAAGAGTTTGAGGTTGCTGTGAGCTATGTTGATACTAAAGCACTCTACCCAGGGTGACAGAGTGAGACCATTGTCTCAAAAAGAGAAAGAACGAAATGAGGCTTAATTTTAGAAATTATTTTTCTTATAGTTACAAGATGGCTGTCAGTAGCAGTCAAAACTACTTACTCTTTTTTAGTTTTGTTTAACAGAAGAAAAGGAACATCTTCCTCTGTTATGATTTATTTAGAAAACTTTAAGAGAGTGCCCGCCATAGAGCAATAATTATTACAGAGAAATTCCACTCACTGACTGGCTTTATAAGGCATATGGGAAAGGCTTAGAATAATTACAACTCACTTTTGGGTTTAAGGTCTATCCTAATACCACAGTAGATAAAATGAATGTTGGAGAGTTAGTTAAATGCGTATCCCCAAATTTGTTTTGCTTAATCCTGTTGTATTTATTACTCTGATTTTTATCATTTATTTCACTATTATGAATAATAAAGACCTCCTTTTATGAAGATGGCAGCATAAAGTTGTCATAGTCATACCTCTCCCCTCTGAAATTACATAAAAGCAACAATGAGATAACAATTTCTTCTTTGTTAAAACCAGAATGTTGGAAGCCCAAATCACAAAATATAAAGATTTTTGCCACAATTGTTTTAGATGAACCGAAAGTGCAGGGGAAATTATAAGCAAGGGATACACGTAGTTAAGGAGCATAATGTGCCAAAAAATATATTTATTCTTCCAAAAGGAGAAAATGTTTAAGTGCCATTTCAAGAACTCTTATTTGCAATAGTAGGACCAGAGTGGGCGGCGTTGGAGCAAATACTTTCTGTGTCATGGTAAATAGACGGTTCATGTGATGATAGAGAGAGAATGTCTATCCATACTTTCTTTTTCCCTATAGTTGAAAAAAAGGAAATGCTAGAGTAATTGATACAAAGTTACTATACACTCTTACAGAAAATGCCTGCTGGTTTGTAACTGGACTGTGTCTCCACATCATTGAAAGATAATTAATAAACAAAGAATATGCACACAAAGACATTGCAAGAAAATAAGATCAGGAATTAGGAAAAAGAAATAGTACATCAAACACAGCAAGAAGATATAATTACATTTAGAAAAAATATATATGATCAAATATTTTATCATGAATTTAGAAAAACTTGTGAAGCAATCACAAGAACCCTTTGAAGACATAAAAACTCAAGGAAGAGATAATAAGAAATAAAAGGGGATAAAATATATTTTAAAAAAAAGTGAAAGATGAAAGGTCTTGTAGAATTTGAGGTGAGATTTATAGCTTCCTTTATGTACAAGGAAAGAAATAACTGCTGAAAACACACTAAAGGACATAAAAGACAGTAATGAGAAATGTAAAGGAAAAATAAAAAGGAAAAAAAATTAAAAATATTGAAGATTAAAAAGAAAAATCATAGCTTTAGACCAAAATGAATAAAATTTACATTATCGGAATTCTGTAACAAAGAAAATAGAACAGGATATTTAAAAATCTAATTCCAGAACATTTTCAGAAATAGAAGAAAATTGCATGAAGAGAGGCATTGAATTTCAGAGGAAAAAAATTCTAGTAAAGTTACTAGAGAGAAGGAAGAGATGGGGGGTGAAGAAAGAGATTTAGAAAATAAAGAGGAAGAGGAGAAAGGAGACTGAAGAGTTTGAGCTCTCACTCTCTTGCTGTTTCTCTTTTGAATGTCATTTTGGTCGTATGAATTTCTGTATCATTGGATATTTTCAAGTTATGTGTATTACATAAGTTTTAAGAAGAACATTGGTTTTCAAAATTTAAAGAACTATTCCATATGTAATCCGATTTATGGTCTGGATTTTCCTTTTTGTTACAGAAAAATGGGAAAATTTTTGAATTACAAACGTCTTCATACCCACTTAAAGGATGCCATTCTACTAGACTATTATGTATCTGGATTTTTGTGGGCTAGAGGAATGGATTTTTCTATTATTCAATATTCAAAATTCATGACTTTACTAAATATGTTACTTCATAATCTTAAAAGTAAGTACATTATATTCGCTCTTTTTTAAGAAAAGGAAATTTAGTCCTCCATCTTAATTAAGGGTTTGTAAGCACAAGTTCCTTATTTTTTTGTATTCTTTCACGGAAAATTAAGGGATTTTTTTCTGATTATAGTAAGATATATGTCATATTATCACTGAGTTGTACGTGTAAAACTGCGTGTACTACTTAACAAGGCTAACGTTCTCTTAATAATCAATGTGCCAAAGATATGCTAATTCCACTTGAAAACTGTATCAGTGCCAGCCACCCTTTAAATATTTAGGGATTCAGTGATGTTCTTGCAGTTTTTCTGTAAATCTAAAACTACACTAAAATTAAATGTATCAGTAGGTATTAGTCTATCCCTAGA
The DNA here is from genome assembly GCA_963574655.1 of Perodicticus potto. NCBI lineage: Eukaryota > Metazoa > Chordata > Mammalia > Primates > Lorisidae > Perodicticus > Perodicticus potto. The sequence goes on along the minus strand of CAUYRH010089074.1, from coordinate 68,834 downwards.
GTGGAATGCCATGCAGCTATAAAAAAGGAAAGACGAGGATGCTTTCTATGTATTGTATGGGAGAGCATGTATTGTTATTGAGTAAAGCAAGGTGCCTTGGTTTATAAAAGAAACAAAATAAGAATTTGTATATTATATTTTTTATTTGTATATACACAAAGAAACACTGGAAGAACACAGAAAAAAATGGGCGGCGCCTGTGGCTCAAAGGAGTAGGGCGCCAGCCCCGTATGCCGGAGGTGGCGGGTTCAAACCCAGCCCCGCTCCCCCCTGCAAAAAAAAAAGAAAATTATAATCCAAATTACTCATGAAGAAGGATAGTGAGAACTGGGCATGTGGACAACAGAGGGTGGAGGAAGTCTTTTCACAACACAGCTGAACCTCCATAGTTGATCACCTCCCTGCATTGATCACCTCCTTAAGTTGACTTAATTTTCATAGACCCAGACACGCACCACATGTACGTTATCAGGCCTAGTTCCTTATGGTCCTTATGGTCAACACCTCCATATGTTGACCAGTTTGTTATAGTCTTGGGTTGTCAGCTTACAGAGGTTCTTCTGTATTTCTTCATTTCTATATTTTGAAACATGAATGTATCACCTATGCAAAAATTAAATTTTAAAGGAGAATGTATAACATAGACTTTTCTAAGCTTTGCAACCTCTGAGCTGCGTATCCATAACCAGAAATAAAGTAAAAGTTTTCATGGGTCTCACATACCAAATCTGAGAAGTTGTTTCCCCTTTAAACTTTTTCTGTAAGTTATAACTGACTCAAGAATATTTCTTCTCGGTAAAGGTTTATGTTGTTGATATCAGCGCAAAAATGAATTTCTGTGACTTGAACAGGATCGATCCAACTACTCATAAACTAGGAGAAAGTGAAAATACATCTGTAGAACTTCAACCAGAAAAGAAAGCAAGGGAGCCAGTTTTTCCTTCTGGCAAGAAAAGAAACTCCTACACCCTCAAACCTTTAAACTTAACAAGGTTACAGTCATCATTAGGAAAGAATGAAATTTAAAGTCAGGTGTGCCAAGGAAGGAGGTAAATTTTGTCTTCGTGTAAACTAAATGGTAGTGAGTGCTGGGGGCATAGTCATCACTCCCATTCAGCAACACCTGAATGGAAAAAGCCCTGAAGTGCGTACTCTGGGCTCACCGTGGTGTGGGCCGTCTAGCATGAGAGCTGAATGTCATGCTAACTGGGTTTCTGATCTGATTCTTGTCTCAAACTTGTGCCACCCATCTACCAGGCATTCTGCGATCAACGCATCATCTAAAGTCAAGTTGGCTCAACGTAAAAGGTCACGGAGCAGAGAATTTATATATATCTTAACAGTATACATCACAAAGTCTAGTTATTCTAGGACTTGACCAGGAATAAGTTGCAGCGTAGAGGATTAGGCTGGCTATGTGGCCTTTATGCATGTCTACATGCCTTGATTGACTCCCCTGTGTATCACGTGAACATTGGTAACTATAAAATCTTTTTAGTTCCAAATTGTTTTCCCCCTGAATAGAAATAATAACAGGTAACATTTATGTAGGATGAACTTGTGCCATCCACAGTGCCAAATATTTTACAAATATTTGCTGATTCAGTTCGCACACTGCCTTATGAAAGAAATAAATGTTTCAGAGGGGTTAAATATAACTTCTTAGGGGTCAACCCTAGTGAGAGCTCATTTTCCTCTTAACTACTACATCAAATGTGTCTGCCTTTGGGCTGAATTCTAGAAAGCACAAGATACATGATGTATTGGTATATGTTATCTTTTCAGGTCACCAGAGTTTCATATATGTTTCTTATTTGTTCCTCACAACAGCACTATAATCTTGAAACCAGGTATTACAGTATTTTTATTTTACAGGTAAAGAAAATGAGACTCAGGTTGTCTAGCTAGTAAATGTCAGCTATGAGGTATCATCCTAAGTTTTCCAATTAATTATAAGTCTAGTGTGTTCTTTCATTACCCTGAATTTTCAAGAATAAATTTCATTTCTAATAGCCTTTACTATTTAAGTGGTTTAATCTTTCATATTTTAATCATATCACTAAATGTGATTTTTAAAAGAGCAAATATTTCAGTTAGATAGATGAAATAATAACCTCCCTAATTTTTAAAGCAATTATCTATAAAAAGACATTAGACATAAAAAACACAATTTTGGAGTCAGTTATTTTTCAGCATAAGAAAATAGTCATATAAATGTATTTTTGTGTTTGATAAGTATAATTTCATCTAGAATTATAATCAATTATCTAAGAATTATATTTTTCTCTGCATCTCTAATTAATATCATTTTACTAGTAAAGTGATTCAAATGTTTAATTCATTTATGAATTGCTTTTATCCAACAGATTTTTCATTTCTGAAGTTACTTCCATTATTTTCAAAAGAAGTTTATTGTGGAAAAAGAAATGTATTATAATAATTGAATTCCACTTAGAATGACATAGGAAAACCTAGTTATCCAGCAATAATTCAGTGTATCTGACATCCGTAAATGATGATCTGAAGAGAGGCTATGAGAAATGGACTGATTGTAATTCATTAAACCTGGTTTTGATTGTTACGTAGTTTTATGCTTCTTTCTAATTTCTATAAGTAGGAAAGAATCTAGACTAAACAAATTACAAATTAATGTGTATGATATCTTCCTAACATTTTAATTTACTTTGCTTTACTTTCATTTTATTAGTAATTGGGGTAGTGTTTGGGGTGCAGTAATTACATCCGAATGAGAAAGGGTAGCTATGTAATCAGTCCAGAAGTGAGTGGCCCAATGATCACATTATCTTCTCAAAACTTCCCATCACCACCTGTGCCACCAAATCAACCCCATTACAAAGAAGTAGAAACTTTACTGGTGGCTTTCTAGGAGAGGAAGATTTGGTTAGTGGAGTGCACATAGGGCAGCAAAATGCACCCCTGAACAGACCCACGTCTGGGCCCCCCGCTGACATTCAGCTCTCCCACGCCAGCAGGCCAGCCTCAGTTTCTCTAGGGCTTTTCAGCGCTCCACGTCCAGGCTCTTTGGTCTTATGTCCACACGCACATCACTTGTCAGCCAACAAAGGACACTGTGCCACTCCATTTACCTGCCTCCGTCTTTCAGGGGAGGGGCAAGGATTGCATGTGTGGGTTGTACGTAATATTTGCCTTCCACAAGTAACACAGAGCATAATAAAACCAAATAAGAGGATGGAAGTTTTTATTTTTATTATACTGTAGGCACTCTAACAGTTAAATCTAAGGTTTCTTAGACGATTGTCTACTTCTTTATCCACTGGACACATGCCACAGAAGAGAGTTTTGGGTGTTTCCATTAGCTTTGTAGCTGTAAGAGTGTGGACTAGAATCGCCGAGTCACTGTGCGCTTTCATCCAGCCCTCACCAGCACCACTGGCCGTACATTTGAGAAACAGCTTACATAAGGTAGAAGTCTGTAGCTGTGGAAAAGAATAAAGTATCTTGATGTTTTACATAAACATCCAGAGTTCTGGCTTCTAATGAAACTTTTCAGTCCTGTATTTCCACTTGGTAACAATTGGCTGAAGCCTACTGTTGGTTGACCCACTCAGTTACATTTCCAGTTCTGAGTTCAGCCAACCTTTGTACAATTTACATTTACACTTTTATTGTAAAATCATTTTTTTAAAAAAACACTCCTTTTAATTTTAAAGTAATCTTAACATAGATTTTGAATTTTGTATTTTTTTTTTTGCATCTGAAAATGGAAATATAAAGTCTGCAGACAATTTTGTGGCATTACTAATTTCATTTGTTAGATTTGTCAATTGCTATTCTTTTATAAAAAATAATTTATTGAGAAGAAGAAACAAGTAGATTTTAAACATTTATTTCTGCAAATATATAAAAAGTAAATTTCGGCACATTAAGGACATCTTGGATTATGTTGTTCCAAAAACATGTATCAAAATAATGCTTAAGATTTCCCTGGATTTTTTTTTTTTCCAGCACTACACATGTCCTTAGAGGACAGCATAAAGTGGCTTGGAGAAGTTATGGCTGAACTAGGACCAAATCATTCACAAAAATGTGATGAATGGAATATCTTTGATATAAAACAAGCCAATGCTATCATTGATTACTTAAAAATCAGGTATGAATTCTTCCAGTACCATTTATTTTTCATTTTGTATACTTTGGAAAATGTCTATTAAATAAAAAGTAATTCACTTTTTAATAAATCCACATGTTGACAGAATTTATGTAGTAATTAACCTAACCGAATGTTAGACAATGAAATCTTCTTTAAATTAGCTATTCAGATATTTCATCCATTAAATAAAAGTCAAGATAGTGGACATTTGAGCTAACTTTGCATTCTTAAAAGAGTTTTGTGTTTGGTACGTATAATTTCATCCAGAATTATAAGAAGTTATCTAAGAATTGCTTTTTTCTCTGTATCTTTAATTATTAATGGACTGATCCAGATTAGTCAGGTTAAGATACAATAAACTCTTTATTTTAGGTAGTAGTTGATCTTCTCAGTTACCTAATTTACAACTTATGGAGTAATATTTATGGGCAGCGCCTGTGGCTCAAAGGAGTAGGGCGCTGGCCCCATATACCAGAATGGTAGGTTCAAACCCAGCCCCAGCCAAAAAATGCAAAAAAAAAAAAAAAAGAAGTGATATTTACTTCCATTTAAATGTTTATTTTAAATGCTTTGTTTTAGAAATTGAAGAAATGTATGAATATGCTTCCTCAAAATTATTATGTGTCCTAAAATATTTTGTAGTATTGACCAATTTAACTCATTAAGCCTTTTCTTTCTGCTAAAAAATGATGGTAGATGGAAGGGAGGTATTTTTATTGAAGTGAAGTGATTCTTCACTGCTGAACTTAAGAAATCTGTCCGTTTACATAATATTACAAAGTCTGCAATAGGGTCACGTATCTCTCCGAAGGGACATTTTTCGAAGTTGCAAATATTAAAACAAGAGGAGCTAAAAATCTTTGGCCTAAATGAAAGCTTCTGCAGAATATCTATATTATATATTTGAGTGTCTTTCACTTTAAAAATTTTAAATTCTAAAATAAAGAGTGCTGAATGACATCCTAGACATGCTCATGATTTTTCTCGGCAAGGATCCCAGTTACAGTCTGGAAGCTTTTTAAATATTAGTGTGTTTAATATGATAAAGTTTATATACTGGTTTCTGGCATGAATTAATAATGGCATATGATATAATGTATTTTTTACATAATAACATTTGATATAATGTGATTTCTTAATACTAAAACATTCCTTCTAATGAATGTCTCTCCATAAAGCCACAGTAGTTTCATATCCATTAGAGTAAGGCAAGGTTCTTGTGTAGGGGGAAAAGAGAGAGATGGATGTCCAGGCTTGGCAGAGTACCTGGTCTTCCATTCTTTTCTTTTTTTTTTTTATTGAAAATAATTTATTTTGGAAAGTTTAAAATAAATTATAAGATCAAAAATAACCACGAAACAAGGCAACTCCCTACCTTGAGAGCCACTGGGCAAGATTAACTCTACTCTGCGTGTTTGTATCAGCATTCTTCTTTCTCTTCCCTCTCTACGTGAAGATGCCAGGTTTCTCTTACAGGGCACATTTGTACAGCTGTGCTCCAAGCCCAGGAGGTTTATAAGGCACACAAAGCCCAGGCAGGTGCTGTAAGGAACATTCTAGAAGATAAAGGATGGCAGCTCTTCTCCCTTCCATTTCATCTCTTTGGGAAAATGTTCATTGGTGTATTTCTTGACCCTTTCTTTGAGAAAATGGAGGGCATGTCAGTGAGGTGTTCAGTCACCTTTAGATCCTAACCAGAGTAACTTCACACATCAAAAATCCTTAATCTTCCTTTGCTGAAAGGAATCAAAATAGTAATATTTAAGAGATTAGTCAAATGAATTAAATCAGAACTACTTCAGATGCTGTTAAATTTTCATTCAAAGAAATTACACACTTAAAATGCCCCTATTATGGAAAAATAAAGTATCAGCAGGATATCTGGAGTTGATACTGAGGTCGTGTAAAGGAAAAGGTGCTTTTCCCCTCATAAGTCCACAAATGGAAGTTCAATGGCAATTAAATCATATAACATTTTTCATTTTGATGACTACAAGGCAGTTTTATAAATATGAAGGTAACTCAATTATCAAATGTATAAACGTGTTTCAATTTAACCTGACGTTAAGTTTACTCAACCACCAAAAAGCCCTAGTCAGCTTAGGGAGAACAGTTTTTGGAACCTGACCCATAGCACATGAAACTTAACTGACAATAAAATTGAAATTCCATTTGATGCTTTTAATACAGTCTGTCATGTGTCTGTGATTTGAAAACCCTACTACCAAGATTCCTCCCCCACGTTACTATAAGTACTGGCAAATCTGCTTACATGATGTATACATTTGTGTATATTGTATAATGTATTCAAATGTAAATACTATTGCAGCTTTTTAATCTAAAACATCATTTACATATATGTCTGGTCCTAGTACACTTCTGTCACTGTGGATTCTCCCTAGTCCCTGGGAAGTGGGTGACAGTAATATGCGCAGGCATGTACCCAGTATAAGAAAATCAGCCCTGCCTCTCTGTGCACAGGGTAGATTCCACTTCCTGGCTTGGAGCCGGACGTTTTGACCCATTCCTTCTTCCTTCAATTTTGAAATAAGACTAAATGTTTGACAAAATAGTCTAGGAGCTTGAGTCAGCCAGAAGTCTAAAGGAGGAGGGAGACAATGCACTCTTGCCGCCAAAGTGTCACTTTGTTCCTGTGCAAGACCATGTGTTATGCTGGAGGGTGGGGTAGGGAAGGAGTAAGTGTCTCCAGGCTTGCTCCCAACCACCGCGTCCAAGTCAGGCATTTTATTTTCATTGTAAGAAGTGAATTTCCCTCTTGGCATGGAACAATCTAATTCCTATAGGCAATGAAAAGAGTAAGGCTAAAAGATTGTGAAAGTGCAGGAAGGAAGATTTATGAATTAAGTTCTTCGTGTGACATGAGATAGAGGGAAATTTTATGCTAGTTCACTGAGAGGAAGCCAAGCTATTTCCAAAACAGTCTATAGTCTAAATTTTCTACTCAAAAGTAATTTTTTCTACTCAAATTTAATTATTGCCAGAGAAATGTTTTTGACCTTAAAGCTTTCTCTAGGTGTAAGAGGGAGAGTTTGAATTTATTTTGCTTCATGGAATTATCAAACTTCACTAATTTTTGATGTATTTTTCTAGCCAACAAATCCAAGTAATGTCAAAAGCTGAGTTACTTTCTGAATGTTGATGAGTAATTTGAATGTACAACGGTTTTCTTTCCTCCAAAAACTAATACCGTGACTGAGTTTGCACACCCATCACTTTTTAATGGATTGTGTTAGTAGTGAGATCAACTGCTAATATAACTCAGAGAGACCCAGCTGCCTGAGGATTTCTTCATTGATTTCAAATGAATTGAAACTTTGATCCATTACAACATTCAGGAGAAGCCATTATTATACATGCTCTGTAGCTACATTTTGCAAATGTTAATTTCTCAGTTATATTAAAATCAATTTTCTTAAATAGCAAAAGGCACCAGAGTGAAAGAGAAACCACTAAGACAATTTTTTTGTTCTTGGGCATTTCGCTGTATTATGAGTCTATTAATTTTCCCAAGCAGCAGGAAGAGAATTGGAAAAATTCAAATATTATCACAAACAGGATATTAGAATTCAGTCCTTCAGTAAATTTTTAACTCTTAATAAAACATTGCTCTTCCAACTTACTAGAAACATTTGTTTTAAGGACCTCTTATCCTTTGGCTCTTTTTAGTTTTTATACACTGACCACCTAGTCTTTAGGGCAAAAACTGAAGAAATAGTCTTTCTTCAATTATATTTCCTCCCTTTTGGTTGTGACCAAATATTCTGCAGGAAGTCAGACATCTTCTAAATGGATTTCAGTTCATGTGGCATCATTTTTCAGGTGTTATTAGAGATTAATTTAATCTTGACACAGTTTGAGAATGTGAGAAGAAGTAATTGATATGGAAGTAGATTACAGAATTCAGAGCTATTCAGAACAGAGGAAATTGACTCTTATTTGGAGCAAAATATAAAAAATAATGTGAAGCTTGATGTTATTTAAGAATGGTGCATCATTTGGTTTTAAGCTGAGAAATGTCAACACAAAATCTAATTGTTCCCTTATTCCAGACTTACCCACTCATCACAAATGGGCTTACAGATATTATTCTAGGTATTGTGTTATATTGTCAATGTCTCAAGAAATAAAACTTTAATTTCTTGGTATTTCTGGGCAATTTCTTTTGTGATGAAGGACATGGCCAACTCTATATTAGTGTTTAATATCATTAGCTTGTTCAATATGGAATTTCTTTATAAATTATTTTACATATTTTCTTTTTTTCCTGAAATAAATGTATCAGAGTTGCATGTTATTTTGCCTTTCAGCTTATTTCAACACTACAAGCTATATGAGTTTCTGTTCTACTCTGCCAGGGAAGAAATTGTGATAGGAGCTGAGGTAAGTAATTTATCTAGATGGAACCAATTAAGCTGAATCACTTAATGCATGCTGATCAACATCTGGACCTTTAACTGCTTAAAGCAACTTCTTGTCAAGATTATTCAAGTGTTACTATAACCAACTAGTAGTTTGCATAAAGAATAATTATAGAAAGTGATCTTTGGATTAAGAAAATAAGCTGTCTTCGGCATTCAAAGCATTATTAATCACATATACTCCATGTATGTATGGATTAGTTGACAAAACTTGATTGGATAGGGTACGTATATCCTTGTACAAATAAAATCAGAAAGAATGAGATAAATTAATTCAGTGAAATCTCTTCTAATTTCATACTTATTTTTATTCTCATTGTTGAAGGCCTAATTCAAATCCCACTTTCTCCATCAAGCAACTGTACCTTAATTGAATCATTATCTCAAAAAAAAAAGGCTTGTACAGTCACAATCTATGACTTTATTCCAGTTGTTCACTTACTGCTGAATTAGGGGCATTGTTACACCAATACATGTAAAAATACGTAGTGTCATATGGTTTTCCAGTTTTTCCCTGTGAGTTGATATAGTCAACACAACAATAACTTCTTGAAAGGAAGGACCATCTGCTGTTTTGCTGTTGATGTTTCTATACTATGTGTGGCGTAATGCAGGACACAGTAGCCCCTCAGTTAATACTACATAAGTGATTCAGCACAGTGTTTAGAGCAGTTGTCTTACAATATAAATGGTCCACCTGGAGAAGTGTTTGTAATTATGAGAAATGAATGCTAAGTAGGAAAACATTTTAAGGAAACTACAGTTGCAATAAAATGTACTCCTGCAATACTCTCAATTACATTAGGAGGCTTCCTTGCCTCCCATGGACAAGAGTGGCCATGATCAGAAATCAACAAGTAATAAGGGGATATTCACATTATCTTAAAATTTTCCTGATACAAGAACCAGACAAATCATGTCAACTATTCTGTCCTCCTGAGTGGTGACATTTGGGAATTTATAAATTGCTTCCTAAACACCTCAGTCACCATTGCGCACCCTCCATTTGGATACTGGTCCTAAGGCCAATTTTATAAAAATGAAATGCCAGGAAACAAGTATCCCTTTTTGCTTTTCACTTCCCTTCCAATCTCTTCATACTGCCGCTTAAATTAGGTGTCACTTGACGGAGTTTCACTGAAAACATTTCCATTTCAGAATTATGTCATATCATGGGGCAGCACTGCAATAATTATCTGTTTAGAATATAACCCTGTCTCAAACATTCAGAAGAACTTTCTGGAAATGACAGTGGCTTCAACAGCAGTATAAGTAGGTACTTAAAGTCATTAAAAAAAAAAAACTTTTCAGAAGGAACTCCCTTTCTCTTTGTTAATTGCACAATTGTCCCTTTCTTCTATATTGTAAAGATATATTTAGATGACATTTATGCATATGGAAAGATACAATGGAGAAAGTAGACAGGGAATGGCTCCTTTATTTTCCATTGTTGTTTGTATTTCCCTCAAGCTGACCAGAGCTGTAAACAAATACTTAAGGAAAGGATATTGGGACTTCAAGGATTAGGCCACTCATGGAATTTTAAAGCATTAACAAAAGCAAAGCTTTATGCTACAACATTTTACGACATTAACAAGTATCTGATAATCCTTGATACAAATATCTGTTTTTTTAATACGCAACCTTTCATGAATAAGGCAGAGGTCTGCCCTGCTAATATGATTATTCATGCTGATCTCAGTGCCCTGGGACCAAAAAAAAAAAAAAAAAAAAGCCACATAACAACCACATGGATGCTTTAAATATAAATGTCAGGCATTCAAGTTAGATAATACTGACAAAATTCAGTTCCTTTCTTAATTGTGGATGGAAGGTTAGGGAAAATAAAACATAAATCCCTTCTATGCATAGAAGTATCCAGTTCATAAATGAATAAAGAATGATGAGATAGAATATCATCATCTGTCAACCCTTAATGAAATTAAAAGATCCAGGTAATAATCGTCAGTGGCTGCTGACATCACAGAAAGGAAGAAAATTAGACACCACTTGCTTCCTAACAAAATTAGCAAAACCATATGTAAATTGCTCCTGCAATTTTAACTGGTTAGTATTCTGGTCAGTCTTCTAACACGAACTACCCATTTACTGGAAATGTGGAAGATAGAGGAATACGTAAGGATGTCATAGGAGCTGAGCACAGTGGCTCATACCTGTAATCCCAGCACTCTGGGAGGCCTAGACAAGAGATCACAGGAGTTTGAGACCAGCCTGAGCAAGAGACCCCTGTCTGTACTAAAAATAGAAAACTACTGGGGCATGGCATCATGACGGGTGCCTATAATCCCAGCAACTCAGGAGGTTGAGGCAGAAGGATCACATGAGCCCAAGAGTTTGAGGTTGTTATGAGCTATGATGACACCAGGGCAACAGAATGACTCAAGAATGCAGTTAGAAAACTAAGCTATAGGAGAATCTGTGGAATAGAAGATGTAGACGCTTCAGCAAATAAATTACAAGTAAATAAAAAATAGATAAATGGTGAACTTATAAATTAAACATGACTTAAATCAAATTGCAGCATAGAGATGTTATTTGAATCCTACTTCAGATAAAATAGGCAAATAAACCAAAGTGCAAACACAAAACAGTTACAAAATAATCAAGGGCATTTGAGCATTGGCTGTATATTTGATGAGGGATGCATACTAATTCCTAGAAGCTGTGATGATGTTACCTTATATGGCAAAAGGGACTTTGCAGGTTTGATTAAGTTAATGAATTTGAGAAGGGGAGATTATTCCAGATTACTTAGGTGGGCTCAATGTAACCATAAGCTTCCTTATAAGAGAAAGAGGAAGGCCTTCTTCCTGTTGTTCTTTTAAATATTCAGTTGATTATTACTGTAAATTTTCCCTAAATATAAAAGTTAGAATTCAACTCATACATATGTGAGTTTTTAGTATATGTTAGTAAAATGACATTTAAAATCTGTTAGGATAATTAACTACCTGGTAAAAAGAAGTTAGATTTCTATCTTATACAAAACAAAAAAATGAGTCCAGTTTATTAAAGACATCTGTTTCCCATAATGACAGACATGTCCTATAATGGCAAACTAAAATTTGGCCAACACTTCCACTTAGAATAACTAAAAAAGCTGGACAAAAGAAATTTCTTTCAGATATAAGTGTTTGAGAAGCATGAATCCTATGTATTCAATTTTGATATGAGGACAATTAATGACAATGATTCGGAGGGGAGTGGGGAAAGGGGAGAGCAGAGAGAGAGAGGAGGGAGCGGGTATGGGAAAGGAAGAGCAAAAAATAAAAAAGATATAAGTGTTTTAAAGCTTAGCTAGCAAATCTCAAAAACATTAACAGAAGCTCCAAGAAGTGAGCCCACCATTTGGAAAAGCTTTTCACCTATGATCATCTACCAGATTTGGAAAGGTGGCGGAAAGACTTGGGAGTTAAGAACTGAAGTGTTGGTAGATAAATGGAACTAGGAGAACAGAAACTAAAGGGAGAAAATAATTCCACAAGTTGCATTTTGGAACTCCAAAGGACCACATTTTAGGAGATCAACCCTCACATGGAATGAAATTCAGTTTCAAATTATCTCAGTATCTGGTGGATTTAGGTTATCTGTGTGTTATTAACCATTCTAAAACAAAACCATGCTACAATCCATCTTATATCAACAGTTTTCTATAACTAACATCTGTTCCATAAAACGTTCACCAGGTACACAGAAAATAAAAATTTACCACAGGTGCTCCAGATGATAGAGTCATTCATTAGTCATGTACTTTAAAATAATTATGCTTAAAAAATGAGAAATATTCTTGAAAATAAATTAGAAGGAACTAGCAAACTAATACAACCTTTTTGGAAAGAACTATGGAAAACCCTCAAAGAACTCAAACTAGACCTCCCATTTGATCCTGCAATCCCATTACTGGGCATCTACCCAGAGGAAAAATAAATCCTTTTACCATAAGGACACTTGCACTAGACTGTTTATGACAGCTCAATTTACAATCACCAAAATGCGGAAACAGCCTAAATGCCCACCAACCCAGGAATGGATTGACAAGCTGTGGTATATGTATACTATGGAATACTATTCAGCCACTAAAAAAGACAGAGACTTTACATCTTTTGTATTAACCTGGATGGAAGTGGAACACATTATTCTTAGCAAATCATCACAAGAATGGAAAAATAAGAATCCTATGTACTCAATTCTGATATGAGGACAATTAATGACCTAGCACACGGTGGGGGGTGGGGGATAGGGAGAGCAGAGAAATGGGAGGAGGTGGAGGGTCATGGGGGTGGTTCACCTTTTGGGGGGCAGAACACTAAGAGGGTCTTAATCTAACACAGCAATCAATGTAACCTGAATCTTTGTACCCTCAATGAATCCCCAATAAAAAAAAAAAAAGAAGAAGAAGATATGAACTTTAGCAGATAACTAAAAACTCTTTAAAATACTAAATAGAAATTCTGGAATTTTAGCAAATACAATAATTGAAGCTAAGTACCAAATGAATGTGTTTAACAACAGCTTGGTCATGGTTGAAAAGAAAAATTGGTAATCTAGAAGATAAGTCAAACGAAAAAACCTGAACTAAAGCATGGGTAGGCAAAAGTATGGTAAACACTGAAAAGATGAGAGAAAATATGGCGATAGTGAAAATAAGACAGAGAGATAACAAAAGTCAATTCCAGAATGAGAAGCTAGAAACAGGCTAGGCACAGTGGCTCACGCCTATAATCCCAGCACTCTGGGAGGCCGAGGAGGGTGGATTTCTTGATCACACAGGTTTGAGACCAGCCTGAGCAAGAGTGAGACCTTGTCTCTAAAAATAGCTGGGCATTGTGGCGGGTGTCTGTAGTCCCAGGTACTTGGGAGGCTGAGGTAAGAGAATAGTTTCAGCCCAAGAGTTTGAGGTTGTGTGAGCTGTGACTCCAGGGCACTCTACCCATGGGGACAGAGTGAGACTTTGTTGCAAAAAAAATAATAATAGTAAGATAATATATAAAGATAAAAACCAAGCCTGAGCCAGAGTGAGACCCCGTCTCTACCAAGGGCGACATAATGAGACTCTGTCTCAAAAAAAACAAACAATAAAAAAGATAGAAGCAGTATTCGAAGAGTTGACTTTCCAGAAATAACCAACAATATTAGGTCACAGATTTAAGATTCAGTATGATCCCCAAATATGGGTAAATTCACACCTAATGATATCATAGTAAAATCTCTAAAAATAAAAGGTGAAGAAAATCTTAAAACCTGCCATGGGAAAAAAAAGACATACAGTAGACCCTCCATAGTTGGCCACCCCCCTACATGGACCACCTCCTTCAGTTGGCCTAGTTTTCACAGACTGGACATGCACCACATGTACATGTCAGTACAGCAGGCCTAGTTCCTTATGTTGACCACCTCCATAGGTTGATCCTTCCTATGTTGACCAATTTGTTATAGTTCCTTGGGTAGTCAACTTGTGTTTTCATGGTAATCTGCTTTTGAAAAGGAAGAAAGGGGAACACTATTCATATTGCTTTCCTGCTATACTTTTCAAATTATGAATGTGTTTTAGAGATTTAACATGACCATACATAGCAATCTACTGCATTACTTCTGTAATTCTATTTCATTTCTTCAATTATTTCTCTTATGATTTATATTCTGCAGCTGTTAGCTATTATAAACCCTGCTTTGAATATTCAGGTGTAAATAGGTTTATATAATATGATTACACATGTCTACAATGAAGATTCTTAGAATTTAGGAAACAAAGGATAGTCACATTCAGAAAATCTTTATAGTTTTTGCCAACCTGCTCTCTTATGTAGCCTTACAAATTTTGCCTCTCACCAACTAAATATAGATTCATGTTTTCTTGCATCCTCATTAACATAAGATTGTAATCAATCTACTATTGGCCAATCTTAAAATTAAAAATCCTTCTTTGAAAACATTTTTATGACACATTGTTGTGCAACACATTCAATATTTACCTAGGTCTATCTATGTAATCATCATTTTATCTATCTAGCTAATCATATCCCATTTTTCTTGTTCTTCATTCCTTTCTATTTCTTTAACTTTTCACTTGGATTTATTTTCTTTATGTCTAGAGAGCACTTGTTAGTAGTTCCTTTGTTTGCCTGAAAATTGCTCTATTAAATCTTTATTCTTGAAGGGATTTTTTTGCTTGGTATGGAATTCTGGATTGATGGCTATTTTCTTAGAACAATTTGAAATTACTTCATTGTCTTCTGGTTCTCATTGTTTCTGTTGAGAAATTAGCTGCCAGCTTCATTGTTGCTTCTTTGAAGGAAAAAGAGTAGAAGTACTGTAAGTTGACCACCGAAAGTTCTATAACAGATTAGTCAACGTATGGAGGCGGTCAACATAAGGTGCTAGACCTGCTGTCCTGAAATGCACATGTGGTGCACGTCAGGTCGATGAAAATTAGGACTTAAGGAGGTCGCCAATGTAGGGAGAAGGCCGACTGTAGAGGTTGTACTGTATATAAACATGTATATGCAGGTAAGTGATAGTATAAGAACAAAAAAATATATATTCTAAATGAAAATGACTTACCTTTGAGTAGTATGTGGAAATACGAGGTGGATAGGATATGAAAAGAGACATTTTATTCTGCATACTTTAGTTTTTATGTGACTCTTTTACAATGTGAATATCTTCTTGTATTACTGGTAAGATAGTAAAATTATTCCCTAATTCATTCCTGAGAAGTACTAAGGCACATTTTATAAATTATGTGTAGGCATAGAAACATGTTTCCATGCTAGCATATTGATAGACATTATCTGGGTTTTTATAAGATGGAAGTTTGAATACAAAAAAAATAGGTGAACTCTCAATCCTCAAAACTGAACACTTTACTAGTGTGTTGCTACCACATTAAAATTTTCAGTATAAACTAGATTTAGCTAAAAAGTCATTTATAGAGTAAAAATCTGGTGTTGTGGCATAACATCCCAATTTTTCCCCAAGAAAATAAAATTTGTATCATGAATTATGCATATATATCACATTTTAAAAATATTTATTCCGTATAATTTCACCAAAGTGACAACATATCAAATCTTGGATCATTTGTACTTTCAAAGGTTATATTATATACATGTATTTAAACACGTGCACACACACATATATTCATATTTGGGTTTAGATATGAAAATCTTTTAGGATTAAGTCTGCTTTAATTATTTTTCCAATTTACTAAATGTGATAAATAGATATAGTCTTATTTTTAACTGTTTAAGCCAGCACACTCCATATGTTTCAGGAATGTACTTTATAACATGGACATTTTCACACAGGCTCCCTTTGTACAACTCCAGGGGGCACCATTCAGGTTGTAGTTCATGTGCTTAAAGGGGCTGTGCATTGTGCCGCCTGTGCAGCTGAGGGTGCAGGCTCTGTTTTCACAAGTGGTGCTGTAGCAGGATCTTATTATTATAAATGTGATCTACTTAGAAAGTTATTTAAAGAAAATCATAAATATGCCTCACTGGTTACCTCGACTGGAGTCATATTTTGGCAGCCTTTCATTACCCAAAATAATACTACTTAAGGTCAGCAAATATAGAAAATTCAGTCCTTGCTAAAATCAGTGAATGTCAACTGTATATACTTTCATGTTCTGAGCACTTATTCCAACAGTAAAAACAAAATAAAGAAAACACCATGGTTTTTTTTTTTCTTATTTCAAAACCCACACAGATTATGGCACTGTACTTAAAAAATTGTTAGATTTTGAGGGGGGAATAACCATATAAAAACATAAATTTTATTTTCTTTCTTTAACGTATAAAGTTATGGTGTCCTGAATAAACAAAACATGAGACTTATGTAAACATCGACCTTTTAAGAAAAAAAGCAGCAAAAACAACATTGCATGTCAGATCATATTTTGAAAAGGAAGAACGCAATTGAAGCATAGCTATAAAGATGTCTTTTTTCTCTTCAGTTTACCCTTGAGATGTACCTATCAAAATAATCTAAACTTACCCAGATGATATTTTTAAACTTGAAAAGGCCCCCTTTTTTTTCTTGTTGGATGATCCTATTAGTAAACTACTGGAAGGGAAAATCACAGAAGGCATAATTTGTAGTTTGACCTACTCTCATTGAGTGTTGCTGGAGAAAATCAATCAGAAATTGTTGTGTTAAAATAACTCTATCTGCTCAACCTGGCATAGGTGACTGACTGACTTTACAATCTATCATTTAAAGGAAGTGGTTGATTCTTGGATATACAATTTATCAAACTTCACTCTAGTCCTTTTTCTCCAACGCACAGAAACATAATCACACCTCCCTAAATATAAATCTTTTAAGAGAAATTCAAGGAATCTGTCTCCAGCAAAATAATTGATAAATGGCAGAAGCATAATTTGAAGATGGCTTCCATCAGCCCCTGAGCCTGTCACTCAAGTCTCCGCATCCGTCGGCCTAAGAACATCAATCTCAGCTCCTCTGTGACCAGTTCTCTGATTGAGCTTGGGGGCTTTTCTCACAATCACAGCTTTCCTGCTTCTTTCTGCCTGGGAGTTCGAGGCTTGCCTAAAATGTTCATCAACATTTTTCCTGCCAACTCAGGCCTACTTTTCCCTTACAGCTCAGGTTGAGAGACACTTCTCACAGAGGAAAAAGGAAGGAAAGAAGGAAAAAACCTACTTTCTCTAACATTACTTTCTATCTTTTATTTCTTCACATTAAATGCTTTGTTCAAGAATACTGTCATCTCGTACTCTTCTAGAAATTGACCTCTAATTATAGAGCTTACATCTCATAGGTCTAATTATGTATACATATATTTATGTATATAAATTCTTCCATGAGATCTGGATAGCTGACTGTTTTGTTTCTATTGTTTTTGTCAGTACAGAACTATACCCATTGCCTAGTGTTCAATAATTGATTATTAAATCAATGTAAAAGAAGGAAAGCTTTCTTTTATTGAATAATTCCAAAAAGTTATATTTGATAAATATTTTGATGTATAGACTATGAAACCTAAGTCAGTCTTTTTAATTATCAATCATTAAACCCATTACCAGGAAATTGAAAGCTGGTATGTGTATTAGAAGAACATGTGTTTACTTTAGTCGTTTTTAATTATGGCGAACCTGCCTTACACGGACCACTTTGGGAAGTGTCTAACTACAGCACAGTAAAAGTCAAGACTCTAAGATACCAGAGGCCGCTAATATTTTTGACTACATCAAAATTTAAAATTTCTACTTTGGGGGAGGAAAACATCATAAACAAATTTAAAAATCGAACTCTAAAAATAAAATTTCCACTATATATTGAAGAACAGATAGAATCTTAATAGTCTTTATAATATCTTACAAGTAAATAAGAAAAAGTTGCCACAGTAATGAGAAAATTAACACAGCATGTTTATAGGAGAAAATATGTAACTAGCCACTTTAGGGAAGGATTTTAATCCCTTTTTGTACTCAAAACAAATGTAAATTAAACTAAAATCAAATTCTCCAAAATTAAAAGAATGACGCATTGTCTAACAAGAGTGTGGTGAACTAGTATGTTCATACACTGCTGAGAAGAATATAAATTGGTAAACTTTTCAGAAAACCATTTGGCAAGATACATCAACATTTTTTAATGTTTACCTTTTGAGCCAGCAATTGTCATTCACTGAGTTTATGTCAAGTAGAAAATAAGCCAAGAGGCAGAAATATGTGTACACATATACTTTTTTACTGGGGAAAATAACTGTGAAGTACACCACTGTCTGTCATTAGAAGATAGTGTAAAAACTTTGCGGTGCCACTGTAGAATTCTGTCACCATTAAGAGTACTCAGATAGTGCTGGATTTATGATGGAGAGTTAGCCACACAATGTTAATTATGTGACAAAAACAAGCTACAGAACGTGTCCATGTTGGTTGTGGTTTGTAGTTTTACATCCCCATCTGTGTCTCTCTGCATGGAGAGTAGGTCCTGAAGGAGACGGAGCAAGGGTCCGCAATAATCACTTGATGCACATAACCTTCACCTTCCCTTTATCCCTGACTGTATGTCCTGAAATTACTTTTCATAATCACCATGTGTGACAGCACATAGCTGTCTTTTAAGAGTAAAGGCTTAAACTACCAAAGTTTCACTCTATTCCCTTTTATTTTTCCTTATTCAGCGTTATTTCTTTTTTCTTGCTTATTTAACTTTAAAGGATTGCATAACATAAAAATGTCTGCTTTATTTTGAAGAGAGACACTTCGTGTTTAGGTGATTAGGCACGTTCTTTTTCCCTAAAGCAAAAAGACCTGTTGCAAATGAAGACGTACTTGTTCCTTGAGGATGTTTATCATCTTATTATTCATGAATTATATAAATCATAAAAAATGTCCAAGATGGTAACAATAAGACCTAGAAAACGAGGACTTTAACTACAGAGATTGGCTCTGTTATTGAAGATACTCTCTGGCCGATAGATGGCAGGACTTGGGGATGAATGCGGTCTGCAAACAAGCAACGTGTTTCCACTCTCTGATCAGACCCACAGAACTCGTCCCTAAGCCAAGCTTCTGTTTTAAAGACCAAGCAATCTTTTCAGTCTTTCCAAAAATGTCCAGATATGCCTAAGGTAGCTGTGTCGGGTTCGGCCAACCCCAGTTAGAAACAGACATTTTCAAATCAAAATGTGTTTTGAGGCAAGTAACCTGGCTTTTCCAAGATGAGAAGCCTCTAAAAAAGAAAAGTTTACAAGTGGATCTATTACTGATAACTGTCTTCAAATCTAAAGGAACTGGTAAGGTAAAAATGAGATTTGTCTTGTCTGCCTAACTCCCAGATGGCAAACCAAACACCACTGAACCTTCTGGGGGAGGATTTTGACTAAATAAATGCAACCGCTTTTTAATTATAGAAGTATCCAGAAATGAAAGGGATAAGATATTGGGCCTGGCAAACAGAAGGCACTTAGAAATTTTATTTAATGAATGGAGAAGTAATAATTTGTACCTCCTTTAAATGTATTTCAAGTTTAGTGGTATAATTTTTGTTAAATGATATTTCATAAAGTTGTTTAAAGCATTTAATGAGAGATTGAGCTAGATAATCTATAATAATAAGATACCGGAATTTCGCTCTTCAGTAGGTTCTTGGTCTCAGTAATTTGAAGAATGAATCCATGGACCGCAGATCAGTGGTAAGGCAGGATTTATTTACAGAAAAGAATACAGAAGCACCAGAGCTCCTGGCAGAGAGAAAACCTAAGTTGGGAGAGAAAAGCGCTCTCTCCATTTTATTTTATTTATTTACTTTTTTTTTTGTAGAGACAGAGTCTCACTTTATCGCCCTCAGTAGGGTGCGGTGGCATCACACAGCTTACAGCAACCTCCAACTCCTGGGCCCAGGCGATTCTCCTGCCTCAGCCTCCTGAGTAGCTGGGACTACAGGCGCCCACCACAATGCCCAGCTAGTTTTCTGTTTTGCAGTTTGGCCGAGGCCAGGTTTGAACCCACCACCTTCGGCATGTGGGGCCGGCGCCCTACTCGATGAGCCATAGGCGCCGCCCAGAAAAGCACGCGCGCTCTCTCCCTCCCTCCCTCTCGCCCCCGTCCCCCACTCCCGCCTCTGTCTCTCTCTCTGTCTCTCTCCAGGCTCGTTGACAAGGGATCTATATAGTCACATGAGGCCCTCGATAGTTACATTTAGCAGGGCTTGGTGGTTACATTTAACGTGTCTGGGACATCATGTCTGGGACATGTCTGGGCCGTGTCTGGGTGGTGAATGAATGGCTACAATCCGTTTCATTCCCAGGCCTAGGAAATGGGGCCCCCCTGCCTACCCGCCAGCTGGCTGGTTCCGCTGCTCCCTGCCACGGCACCAACGCCGCCAAGGCGGAGGCAGCCGGTCCATGCCCCCCAGCTCCACGAGCTGGCTGGGATGCCACTTGGCCTGTATCAACATGACCATCTATCCCAAATTTTTCTAGGATTTCTAATGACAATTACAATTTATTTTCTCCTATTCTTCCCAAGTATGTCCTCAAGTAGACTTCAAAATGTTCTTCTCATTAGTATAGTTTCTTAGTAAATTTATGACGAGCCTGTCATACTCTGTATAGGATAACTAATAGCATGACAAAGGGGATTCCTTTCTACAGGCTGGAAATCACATTGGAAGCTACAGTTGGAGTGGATAAATGGAGTCATTTAGAACCAGGAAGTCTTTTACCATAAATAAATATATAGCTAGCCGTGTCTTGGTGAATGCAGACTAACATGTTAATAAATGTCATCAAATATAAGCCAACCAAGACCCTCGGGTGACAAGTTTTTATTAATTACTTTTTATAAACTGAAGATTTTGGTCGCAGTTTTATAATACTAGCCCACGTGCCAACATTTCTGTAGGATTTAGGTTGGTTTGCTAGGTCGTCCTTTAAGGCTTGGTGAGTATTCGACAGATGGCTGAGAATATGCAAGTAGGTATGCATTGTGCAGGAAAGCATGCAAGTGAAGAGTCAATCAAGAGAGAATAAACATGCTCAGAAAGAGGCCACCTGATTGGTATTCTGACTACAGAATCGGGCAACTTTCTATGCAAATTATGCAGCTGCATCAGCGCCATCGACACTATAAAAGTGAAGAGAAAAAAAAAATAACAAAGTTCTCTGTGGCAAAACAGCCCTGTGCTCGATCAAGAAAGTAATACAGGGCTGGATGAGGTAGAGGGTTTTTCCTCTAAGTTACTTTTTTCCTCCGTTTGCCTGACCACCAGTGACCACAGCACAAGTGGTGAGCTGAACTGATGAACGTGGAGTTTCTCAGCTCCCAGAGCACTGCTTTTGCACAAGAAGAATTTGGATGGGCGCTGCAGCCTACTTTCTCTTATTTGAAAATTTGCATGCCTGGTACATACTGTATCATATAAATGTGCCAGTGCTTATAGGGAGATACACACACACGCACACATACTCTTTAAACAGAGGAAGAACCAGAGAGGTAGATCATCTATTATATGAGGAATTTTTTTCTGCCCTTATTCAATACACTGTAACTTAAAGAATTAGCTACTTTTGAATACAGAGATCAAGTAATTCAAGTCGTTAAATGTGAAAAGACACCAGCAAGCCAGCAAATGAATGCAGGTATTTTGCTTCATTTAAAGAGTGAAAATCTGACTTGAGTTAATCTTTTGCTCCATAAAAAGAAAAATAGATTAGATAAATATCACATACTAGTATTCTGATCTGAAGCAACTCACGTTTCTTCTACAAAGGCTTTCCTGACTCGGGTGATGAGCAGACCCCCACCTTTTTCAACCAGGGACCAATTTCATGAAAGAAGATTTTTCCATGGTCAAGGGGTGGTGAAGTGTTTTGGGGATGACTCGAGCGCATTATGTCTCTTGTGCACTTATTTCTATTATTATGACGTAGTAATTACACAACTCACCATAAGGCCGAATCCAGGGGAGCCCTGAGCTTGTTTTCTTTACAATTAGATGGTCCCACCTGGGAGTGATGGGAGACAGTGACACCTGAAGTGTGTTGCGTATGCCCTCACCTCCACCTCGGATCACCAAGCCTTAGAGTCTTGTGAGAAACCCACACCCCAGATCCCTTGCTTGTACAGTTCACAAGTGCTTCTGTGAGAATCGAAGGCTGATCTCACAGGAGGTGGAGCTCGGGCGGTGATGTGAGCAATGGGGAGCTGCCAGGCACCGGCTAAGCACTTTAAATATTATACACCTGAAATCTTCATAACCACAAGAGATGGGCACCCCATTAACACCTTTTAAAGACCTAAAACCTCAGACTAATGTCCTCCGCAAAGACTGATTTAACCCTTAAGGGCATCAAATGAAGGAGATTGTTTAGTCCCCTTTTAAGCTAAGCAGCACGTAATAATATTGATTACTCACAGAAGTTTCAACAGTTATAATACAAATAAAATAGAACATAGCTTGACTTTATCACCTTCCAAGCATGCATTCCAAAAGAATAACAGATGATATAAATAACAGTGTTGCAAAGTTATTTTGAATTGTTCATCACTTTTACAACCCTTTTAATTTCTTTATGTTTTCTACCTAAGAACTCCTTGATGTTCTTGTTGAGATGATAAGTACTGCTGACCAAATATGTATAAGTTTATATACAGTTTATGAAAATGGACAATGTACTATGTATTAAATTATAGCCAAAATTCAAGAAGGAGGAGGGAAAGTAGTTCATTATTCTTTGTTAAATAATGAATGTTTTTGAAATAATCTGATCATTAAATGCAAATAAGCATAACTCTAATACAAATGTAAATTTCCCAAACTCAAAATGTTCCTTAAGATAAACTCTTTGGCTGAACTTCTGAATATTTAATTGTTCTGCTTTTCACAAAATGAATGCAGTCACCTATTCAACATAATTAGTTACCCAGGGAAAAACAATTATAATTGGCCATAACTACTTTCCAAATGAATTTTAAGGAACCTAAAGAATCCCATGTTAAATATTTGGCCTACCACGTGGACATCTTCTGTTTGCTCCTCCAGATCCATTTCTGCCCTTTTTTCTACCTTACTGTGTGCCTCAGAAGGCCAACATTTATGGAAACCATCAGTATGCTTCCTTGCCCTCTGGCTTCTACCTGGGCCGGCAGGGGGCCTCCTGGGCAGCAGAAGAGTGAACCCCGGGTGGTTTTACTCCCAGCTCTTTCCCTGTTGGGTCACTGTGTGTTTGGTGCATCCTAACTTGTCTATGCATCTCTTATCTCTGTGTTCTTGAAACTGTGTAGCTAACCCTTGCCTGGTTAGCCCCAGGGATCAGGGATAAGAACCGATAGGGTGCTGCACCATCCCCTGTTACTTTGCCCCCAAACCAACCTGCTCCTTTTAAAATAGTCCATTTATTAAAGCTTCCTCAGGCCAGGTGCAAGGGCTGATGCCTGTAATCCTAGCACTCTGGGAGGCCAAAGTGGATGGATTGCCTGAACTCGGGACTTCCCTACCAGCCTGAGCAGGAGTGAGACACCTCCCACCCCTGCCCCCACCCCCTTACCCTACAAACTCCATCTCTAAAAAAGAAAACTAGATGGACACCTGTAGTCCCAACTACTTGGGAGGCTGAGGCAGGAGGATTGTTTGAGCCCAAGAGTTTGAAGTTGCTGTGAGCTAGGATGGCATGGCACTCTACCCAGTGAGACTTGGTCTTCAAAAAAAAAGAAAAAAAATCTCCTTAATTACCCAGATTCTACTATTCAGACTATATAGTAATTGATACCAGGAGTAGCCTTAGAAAACTTCCCCTAAAATTGAGTTGTTCACATATGTGTGTATTGTCCATATAGCATATTAGGCTGGGGTTGGACAGGGAGTTGAGACTCCATGCTGAGGAACCTGGTAGAGAGGTGACTCTAAGGATATCCAACAGAAGACAGTCAAATGGAAGGTTGAGTGGACTGTTGATGTGTGGGCACTCCCTTGGGGTTTGGAACTTGAGCATGTTGCCTTAGTGCCCAGGAATGGCATTAATAGTCTGCTAGGCTGGCTAAATGAAGGCCGAACTCAATGGCACCATATGGTCAATTTGGCTGATCCTCCAGAAATTCCCTGGCATAATGTAGAGAAAAGATTCTGACAGCTCAGAGACACAAAATAATGTACACCCTCTTTTCCCTTGATTGTCCAAAGGACACACTCCTTTATCAAGGCATTAAAAAATGCTTTGGAGAGGGGTGGCGCCTGTGGCTCAAAGGAGTAGGGCACGGGCCCCATATGCCAGAAGGGGCAGATTCAAACACAGCCCTGGCCAAAAAATGCCCAAAAAAACCCCAAAAAATGCCTTGGAGAGCCAACATTTTTTAGATTTACATTGTTTTAGACCCCTTTTAAGTTCAGCAGCACATAATAATATTGATTACCCATACAAGATTCAACAGTTCAAATCCAAACAAAATGGAACATAGTTTAACTTTATCACGTTCCAGACATGAATTCTGAAAGAATAAAGGATGATATAGTGGTTTACACCTGTAATCTCAGCACTTTCGGAGGCTGAGGTGTGAGGACTGGATGAGGATAGGAGTTCAAGACCATCCTGGTCAACATAGAAAGACTTTGTCTCTCTAAAAAATAAAATAAGTTGGCTGATATGATGGTGTGTACGTATAATCCCAGCTACTCAGGAAGCTGGAGCAGGAAGATTGCTTGAGCCAAAGAGTTTGAGATTGCCACGAGCTATGATTGTGCCACTGCACTCCATGCGGGAGTAACAGAAAGACACTGTCCTTAAAAAAAAAAGGAAAGAAAGAAAAGAAATGCCTTGATGAGAAGATTAAGAAGATTACCATTATCACTGTCACTGAGCAGTAGTAGCTGTTCTCTGTAGGCTGACTTCTAAGCAAAGGAGATGCTTCGAACCACGTTTGGTGTGGATACCATGCAGAAGGGAATAGTCTCCTCCAAATGTATATATTGAAAGTGTGGTGTTAAGAAGTAGATTGATATTCATCTCAATGACATGTTGACACTTTCTTAGCCACTAATGAATTTTTAATTATATTAGTGAGAAAAAGGTGCTGCGATGGCATGTTTTTTTAGAGAAATCTCCAGTAAAATCTACACCATTCACTAATGCTTGAATGACTATACACTTTATAATCGATATAAAAAAAGGGAGTATTACTTCAAGTTTGGCACAAGGTGAAAAGAAAAGCTGATTCATGAGCTTGGTTCAAAAATAAGCTCTCCCCACTTAGTGTTTGGGTCACCATTGACAAGTTTCTTAATCTTTATGAAGCTCAATTCTTCATCAACAAAATGAGGGGAATAACATCTGCCTCACATTGTCCCTAGACAAGAAAAGGCCTGACATAGGACAGCATTTCTAACATGGCAAATTTTTTCCTTGAGCAATCCTCTGTCATTGCACTTGCAACCCAGTACGTCCAGAGTATGTCACACTCTACTGTAAACCTGAGTCAGGGTCCAGGCCTGCCTATTTTATACCCCCAGTGCCCAGTACATAGACAGGGCAACTGTGTAATGAATGAAGAAATGAAAAATGTGTTATTGTGAAGATTCAGTGGAAGTGCTCACTTTGTGATTTATCTTTCTTTCCTCTGTCAGTGTTTGCTTTCCACTTCTCCATCTGTTGCCTTCATAATCAGAAACAAATAACTTAACCTCACTAAGGTATACCTTTGTCCTCTTTAAAATTGAGATAACACCTGTCTCCTAGTTCAATTAAGCTACTGTAACAAAAAATATCATAAACTGGGTGGCTTATAAACAACAGAAATTTATTTGTTATAGTTCTAGAGGCTAAGAAGTTCAAGATCATGGCACCAGCAGATTCAGTGTCTAGTGAGAGCTTGGTATCTGCCTTCTTGCAGTGTCCTTACTCGGTAGAAGGAGTAAACAAACTCCCTTGGGCCACTTTTATAATGGCACTAATTGCATTCATGATGGTGAAGCCCTGGTGACCTAATCACCTCCCAAATCCCTACTTCTTAACACCATACTTTCAATATATAAATTTGGAGGAGACACAAACATTCATAGCAACCTCCCATCCTCATAGGAATGATATAAGAAATAAATAAACTAACAGTTAAAATATCTTCAAAGCAGAGAATACTCCATGAATTATATTTCTTTTTCTCTTGTCCCATGTGTATTTCAAGGATCCAGTACATTACAGGCACTGAAGTAAACATTGTCCATGATGGACCATGCATGAACTTCTAATTTGGAAAACTGACACTCTATTCATTCCTTGGAAAAAAAAAACTTTCTAAATATCAGATTACAGCCCATGGGATTGCAAAATATTTTTATTCCTTTTATGGTTAAAATACTCTAAGAATTTGGAAGAAGTCCTACTTCTGAAGTTATTGCAATAAAGCCAGAATGAATAGATGTGGAAAATATTTAATATTCAGCAATTACTCTTGAATAGGAGAGATATGTAGTTAATTGTACCCCTTTTATTACTACAAATAAAAAGAAGAAACATTTTGCGTAGGTTACTCAAAAGAGGCTCCTTGAATCACTTCTAATGGGATACATCAACTCAAGTGTCACCCAGAAATTATTCTTAACAAATGTACATATTGTTTGACTTTACTTGGAATAAACAAAATGCTTTAAATTAGATTATTGCTTAGACACAGAGCCATTAAATTAAAATAAGGCCAGACATTTGGAATCAAGTCAGTTTAAAATAGTCACTTTTCATTAAAACATGGCTACAATATTTGGATTGTTTTATTAGCTTTATGCCACAGCCATAAAAACTAAGTTAAAATTTCACAGTAAACACATAATGTCTTTACATTAACTCACAAATATCATTGCCTTTGAACAAATTCATTTTATGTACTAAAAGGGACTCCAAAGGTGTGGTCCCACTATTTACCCTCCCCATAATTGTATGAATGTACACAGCTAAGATTTAATTTTAAAAAAAGGGAGGGGGAGAACTCCAGTAACCACTAAATCACTAAAAATAAAAGGTAAGATTTTTTTAAGGCACTATTTGCCTGATTTCTTTTCTCCTTCAAACAGAAAAAAAAAATACACACACACACATTTTATATATATATATATATATATATATATATATATATATTTATGTATATATATACACACACAATGCAATGCTTTTTCCCCTCATTTCTCTATTTCTTAGGGCTCCAGGACTATATCACTATTTGAAATATAACTGATTTAAACTGATTTAGTTAAATGAGCTTTATTTATAACCTATTTATGTTGAGCAACTTTTCAGAAAGCACATTTTTCAGATTAATGGAAATGTTTGTGGTAACACTAGCTCCACTTGCCATTCCGAAATTAAAAAATGAATTAAGAGAGGGAAGGACATGAATTAAAACATGAATGACTTCATAAAAAATAAGCATTTTGTGTTAATTTATAAATTTAAATTTTTGTTACCTCAAAATGTAGAATGATTTAAGAACAGAATAGATTTATTTGCCAAAAACAGGAAGAAATTTGCCTAATGACTATTGTAAATATTTTTTGCCAGTGAACTTTTTTGTCTATGCAGTCAATGGAAACTTTGTTTTATGCCGTGGATTCCCATTTTCAAATACAGTATGGTGACTGGAGATTTGAAATGTTGAATCAAGGTTGTGTGTGTCAGTGTGTATCTGTGTATGGGCACGGAGATAGATACAGAGCTAGTGATAGAAATAACATTCTTAGGGTGGCACCTGTAGCTCAAAGGAGAAGGGCGCCGGCTCCGTATACCGGAGATGGCGGGTTCAAATCCAGACCTGGCCAAAAACTGCAAAAAAAAATTGAAAAAAAAAAAATATATATGTGTGTGTGTGTGTGTGTGTGTATATCATTCTTATAGCTTCTTTAAGGAGCTCTTAGAGTTAACTGGAGAAACCCCATTGAACACATTTGGAATCCTGAAGCAGTTGTGATGCTATTTACATTTCCTAAATATACAGTAAGCACAAAAATATTCTCACTTTTGACAACAGTGGAAATATGCAAACAATAATGCATACAATTTACAAATAATTTTATATCTTCCAAATGTGAAAAATACTTCATTCAAAAAATAATCATTATGGTCCATCTGCTTTCCACTCTGATAGACTATCTTGTAGCAGCCCACACTCTAATCAAGGACAAACAGAAAGGCTCGGTGCCTGTGGCTCAACGGGCTAAGGCGCCAGCCACGTACACCTGAGCCGGTGGGTTCGAATCCAGCCCGGCCCACCAAACAACAATGACGACTGCAACCAAAAAAAAAGAAAATGGCCGGGCGTTGTGGCAGGTGCCTGGAGTCCCAGCTACTTGGGAGGCGGAGGCAGGAGACTCACTTGAGCCCAGGAATTGGAGGTTGCTTTGAGCTGTGATGCCACGGCACTCTACCCAGGGTGACAGCTTGAGGCTCTGTCTCAAAAAGAAAAAAGAACAAACAGAAAAGTGGATCCTTTTTTAAAAATTCGTTTGAAGGCTTTGGAGCTCTTCCAAGGCAGTCAGTCCCACTGAGAAGTGAATATTTTTGAAGTGGACCCAGTTTTTGAGTGGTGCTTTTTCTCTTGGGGTATATGTTAGGTTTCCTTCTTCAAGGAAAGAAGTTGAGAAGCAGGCAGAAGACAGTCCCTAAGAAGCAGAGAAGCTAATAGGACTTCCATCAATTTCCTAAGAATGGAAAACAAAACTTAAGAGCATGGACATGCCCAAGCAGCCACAGTCAAGGGGACAAAATTGCAGGAAGAAGGCAGGTACGGCTGGCACTCTGTGAGAGCTTTTCAATGCAGACACTTGCTGATTGTTAAGCTGTGGCAGGAAAATGACCCAGAAGTATACTATAAACCGTAAATCAAAACACGCAAAAACTTATATGCAAAAAACAAGTAGAGAATATCAAATGAAACAAAAATATATTTAACCCAAAATAAGGCAGGAAGAAAGAGAACAAAGACATAGAAAAACAAATACTAAGTTGGTAGGTTTAAACCTAACTGTATCAGTATCATGCTAGCGAGAAATGCAAGCCTAACAGTATCAGTGATGAATAATAATAAACATGACAACCCATATAAAAGCCAAAGATCATCAGATTGCTGATTTTATGACCCAAACTATATGATGCCTATAAGAATACACTTTTAAGTATAAGGACCCAGAGTAAAAAGTTGGAAAAATATATACCATATGAATAGCAATCAAAAAAACAGGAGTGGTTTTATAAATACCAGACATAGTAGGTATCAGAGCAAATAATGTGAGAAAGAAGATCATTTTGAATGATTTATCAATTAATCAAGAGGATATAACAACCCTAACAATTTAAAATACATAGTGTAAAAGCCAACATATCTGCAAAGAAAAATAGACCATTTCACCATTATAATAGGACACATTTCAACACCTCTCTCTCAATAATTGATAGAATAAGAAGATTAAATTAGTAAAGCTACGAGCAACTAATAATACTAGCTAATAACTTGACTAAATTGGCACTTATAAAATGCCAACTAAAAGCATTCACTTCAAGTATACAAAAAATATTTACAAGGTAATCCATGTTCTAGGCCATAAACAAGCCCAAGTTAATTTCAAAGAATTCAAATTTTACAAAGTACGTTTTTGTAATCACAATCGAATTTTAAAAATCAATTCAATTGTTAGAAGTCATGAAAATACAAAATATGTACAAACTACATAACATAGTTGCCAATAACTCATGGATAAAGAAAGAAAGAAAACTGAAATTTAAAAAGTATTTTGAAAGGGACGAAATGAAAACACAAAATATTAAAACTTCTGTGATAAATCTAAATTAATGTTTAGAAGCACATTTATGGCACTAAGCAAAAAGTCTTAAACCTCTAGTCAACTTCTTCCGGAGGAAACTAATAAAAAAAGGAAAATTTAAAACAAATTAAGCTGAAGGAAAAAAATGCTAAAAACCAGAAACCAATACAATGAAAAAGATTTAAAAAAAAATCGATAAAAGTGACAAATCTCTATCAAGACTGAGCAGAAGAAATAAAAAGTGAAGACAAAATTGCCAAAATAAGCATTGAGAAAAGTGATGTTATTAAAATCTCTGCAAATATAAAAAGGAAATTAAGGGTTTTTTTTTTTTGTTTTGTTTTGTTTGTAGAGACAGAGTCTCACTTTATCACCCTCTATAGAGTGCCGTGGCGTCACACAGCTCACAGCAACCTCCAACTCCTGGGCTTAGGCGATTCTCTTGCCTCAGCCTCCCGAGTAGCTGGGACTACAGGCACCTGCCACAACGCCCAGCTATTTTTTTGTTTTGCAGTTCGGCAGAGGCTGGGTTTGAACCCGCCACCTTTGGCATGGGGCCGGCGCCCTACTCGCTGAGCCACAGGTGCCGCCCAAGGTTTTTATTGTTAAGAACTGTGAAGGATCTGAGATTTTACCTACTTTTCAAGTTATCATGTTACTATTTCATATAATGGCAACAGAGCCATGATCCCTGAATCAAAGAGAAAGCTAGAAAAATAAAATCAAAAGTATCAAATTGAACCAAAGGAAGCATAAGGAAATAATTTTAAAAGTTAAGAACAAAAGTTAATGAAATAAAAAACATATATAATAGGGAAATTAATAAAGCTATGAGGGAATTTTTTTTTAATAGCTAAATTTCATTTATTTCAAAAAACTCCTTTCCTGTTAGTGGGTATGTAGACTACTTCCAATTTCTTTTTGCTGCTTGATACAACATGCATCCTTATGCCTGTGGCCTTATGCACAGGTAGGTGTGCAGGGGCCTCTAGGGGAGGCTTCTGGCAAGGAAGCCACCAGTCCATGGCCAGGGGGTATAATCTCAGTGGAAGCTACCATCCAGAGTGCTGTGCCATTACAGCCCACCAGCAGCCTGAGAGAGCCATGCTTTCCCCACATCCTCATCAGTGCTTGGTAGGGTGTAACTTTCTCCTTTTGCCAATCAGAGGACACACCATGGTTCTCTCTTTTTTTTTATTTCTTTATTTTTTTTCTTGTGTGTCCTTGCAAAAAGCAAGGATTCTTTTATTTCTTTTCTTTTTTTATTATTAAATCATAGCTGTGTACATTAATGCAATCATGGGGTACAATGTGCTGGTTTTACATACAATTTGAAATATTTTCATTGAACTAGTTAACGTAGCCTTCACAGCATTTTCTTAGTTATTGTGTTAAGACGTATTCTACTTTCAGTAAATTTCACATGTACCCTTACAAGATGCACTGTAGCTGTGGTCCTGCCAATTAGTCTCTCTCCACCCATCCTCTCCACTCCCCTTCCCTCCCTCTCCTTGTGTTATAATTGGGTTATAGCTTTCATATGAAAGCTATAAATTGGTTTCATAGTAGGGCTGAGTACATTGGATACTTTTTCTTCCATTCTTGAGATACTTTGCTAAGAAGAATATGTTTCAGCTCCATCCATGTAAACATGAAAGAGATAACATCTCCATCTTCCTTTAAGGCAGCATAATATTCCATGATATGCATGTACCACAATTTATTAATCCATTCATGGGTCGATGGACACTTGGGCATCTTCAATAACTTAGCAATTATGAATTAGGCTGCAATAAACTTTCTGGTACAAATATCTTTGTTATAATGTGATTTTTGGTCTTCTGGATATATACCTAATAGAGGAATTACAGGATCGAATGGCAGGTCTATTTTTAGATCTCTCAGTGTTCCCCAAACATCTTTCCAAAAGGAACGTATTAGTTTGCATTCCCACCAGCAGTATAGAAGTGTTCCCTTTTCTATGCATCCACACCAACATCTCTGGTTTGGGGATTTTGTGATGTGGGCTAATCTTACTGGAGTTAGATAATATCTCAAAGTAGTTTTGATTTGCATTTCTCTGATGATTAAGGATGAGGAACATTTTTTCTTTTGTCTGTAGGCCGTGCACCTGTCTTCTTCAGAGAAGTTTCTCTTCAAGTCCCTTCCCCACCCTCAGATGGGATCACTTGTTCTTTTTTTGTTAATATGTTTGAGTTCTCTGTGAATTCTGGTTATTAAACCTTTGCTGGAGACATAACCTGCAAATATTTTCTCCCATTCTTGGGCTGTCTGCTTGCTTTACTTACTGTATTTTTGGCTGTGCAGAAGCTTTTTAGTTTGATCAGATCCCAGGAGTGTATTTTTGGTGTTGCTTCAATTGCCAGGGGGTCCTCCTCATAAAATATTCGCCCAGGCTGATTTCTTCAAGTGTTTTCCCTGCACTTTATTCTAGTATTTTTATAGTTTCATATCTTAAATTTAAATCTTTAATCTAGTGAGACTCTATCTTAGTTAATGGTGACAGGTGTGGGTCCAATTTCAGTCTTCTACAGGTTGCCAGCCAGTTTGCCCAGAACCATTTGTTAAATAGGGAATCTTTTCCCCACTGAATGTTTTTAATTGACGTGTCAAAGATCAAATAACGATAAGTGGCTGGATTCATCTCTTGGTTCTCTATTCTGTTCCATACATCTACCTCTCTGTTTTTGTGCCAGTACCATGCTGTTTTGATCACTATCGATTTATAGTATAGTCTGAGGTCTGGTAGTGTGATTCTTCCTGCTTTGTTTTTATTTCTGAATAATGTCTTGGCTATTTGAGGTTTTTTCTGATTCCATATAAAATGAAGTATTCTTTTTTTGAGATCTTTAAAGTATGACAGTGGAGCTTTAATAGGGATTGACGTAAAATTTATATTGCTTTGGGTAGTATGGACATTTTAACAATGTTGATTCCTCCCTGCCATGAGCATGCTATGTTTTTCCATTTGTTAACATCTTCAGGTATCTCTTTTCTTAGAGTTTCATAGTTTTCTTTATAGAGCTCTTTCACGTCCTCTGTTAGGTAAACTCCCAAATATTTCATCTTCTTTGGCACTACTGTGAACGGAATAGAGTCCTTGACTATTTTTTCAGCATGACTATTGTTGGTAGGAAATTCTTTAGAAAGAATAATGAAAGTCATAATCTCCTGGAAAGACTTAAATAATAAAGAAAAAGAAAGATGGCACAAAGTATGATGTCAGTAGTAAATACGCACAGTAATAAAATTGAGGCACCTCTAAAGATCACACAGACATTATAAGAAAATAAAATATGAATAATATACCTGAATTTTCATACTAGATAAAAATGGTAACATTTGGAAATTTCTATATCAAAGAAACTGAATTAAATTAAAATAGTTTACACAAGAAAAGTCCATACCCAGATTGCTTCATGCTTAAGAAAGAAATGAAATTAATCTTCTATGAACTTTTCCAGAGATTAAGAAAAGATTAATACAATCATAACATCAAAACCTGAAAAGAACTTTTATTATAGGAAAGGAAAATAACTGGCATTGCTTTCTCATAAACACACATGCAGAAATCCTAGACAGTGAAGCAAACCCATTAAAAAGAAATGAGCAGCTCTTGGTGGCTTGAGCCTATAACCACAGCTAGTCAAGAGACTGAGGTTAGGAAGATCACTGGAGCCCAGGAGGTGAAGGCTACAGTGTGCTATGATCTATCGCACCACTACACTCTAGCCTGGGCAACAGAGTGAGACTCCATTATCACGCTAACTTCATTTCTGGAAATCAGGGTTTGTTTAATATTTGAGAATTAATTAATGCACTAGTAAAATAATGATGAGAAATTATGTCATTTTCTCATTTAGAGCAGAACTATCCTTTTATAAATCTAACACCCAGTTATAAAATTTGTTAGCAAGCCTGGAATACAAGAAAAATTTCATACGATGATTAAAAATTAAAAGTATCTACAAACATTTACAGCAAACATCATAATAAAAGGTTAAATATTAAAAGCATTTCTCTTAAGAGGGAAGGAGGATGTCTGACTTCACTGCATCTTTTCCGTACATGCTGCCAGTGAAGATCACACAGACATTATAAGAATAGAATGTATGGAATAGAAGCAGTAAGGCAGGAAAAACAATGGGGGGATAAAAATGGGAAAGTAAGATTTAAAACACTAATTTTATACATTTGACGTGATTGTATATGTAGAATGCAAAAGAATCTGCAGAACAATTATTGTAACTTATAAAAGAATTTTTCAAAATAATTTATAAAATTGCCACTATTACAAAAATATTTTTGTCTATATTGTCTAATAGCAAGAAGCTATTAAACAATGAAACTTAATAAAATAATAACATTTACGTTAGCACCAAAATGCACAAGATATTGAAGATGCATATACGATATATACATAATATATATGAAAGACTATGAAACATTATTGAACAAAATTAGCATGCAGTTGCCTATCTGATTTTAAAATGTATAAAGAATTTCAAAAGGTAAAAAATAGCTAAAATAATCTGGAAGAACAAAATTGGACAGTTTATACCACTGTTTTGAGAGTTATAAATTTACAAGTTGATAAATTTATAAATTTATAATTTACGATTACAAAATTTATAATTGCAATTACAATTACAAAAACACTGATTACATAATAACATTTGGCTTCAAAATAGGAGGTTGACCTCTGGCAGAGAAAAAGAGCAATAAAAGCACAGAAATACAACCACATTTATATAGTCACGTAGGTGACAGTGTTGTGCAGAGGGGAAAAAGTGATCTTTTCAATAAATGATGCCTTATCAAGTGACTATTCTGTAAGGAAAATAATAAATCTGGACCTGTAACTCACGACATAAACAAAATCAATTCTAGATGGAGTCTAGATATAAATTTAAGGTAAATCACTTAAGCTTATAGTAGATCACATAGAAAAATATCATGATAGCCTTAAACAGGTTACAAAATAAACACTACTTATAACAAAAGGCACACTTACAATAGACAAAGAACTACAAATCAATAAGATTTGAAACAGATAAACCAATATTTTTAAATGGACAAAAACTTGAAGAAATACTTCACGAAAAGAAGATATCCAAATGAAAGGCTGTGTCCAATTAGATTAGTCCAAAATCAGCTGGAAGCTGATATCTCCACCTGGTCTCTGCAGGTAATCTCTCCATGAAGCTAGCTAGACTTTCCCCTCTAAGTGCTTGTATCCCCAAAGTGAGGGCTGACCTTTTAGAAGTTAGGCCCAGAACTGGCACGGTGTCACTTCAACCACATTGGCAGTTCCAGAACCAGCTATAACAGAAACTCCACCTCTCAATGGAGGAAGTGACAGAATATTCGCAGCCATCCACAATCCATGACATCTTCCCACCTCCCTCAATTTTATGCTTGTCCAAAACTAGCTCTATCATCAAAATTCATTTCAAATATCCTCTCTTCCATGAATTATTAACCCCTAAACTGAAAATAGATCTTCCATTTCCCCCTGTGAACTCTCATTTTGTCTCTACCTTTCTTGGGGCACTTTGAAATTTCAACGTTGAATAATTTATATGTCTTTTCACCTCTACATTTTAAATAACATTTATTTCTAGTTTCTGAAATAAGAAATTCGTTGTGGAAACTGTCAGGATCAATTTCTGAATAATAAGAGCCCCACCACCACCACACACACACACACACACTCCTTTTGTATCGTGTTAAAAAACATTTCCTAAGTGAAGATTGGAATAAAATCCAGAATTTTCTGATAGGTTGATACTAGGTACTTCAGAGGTTGTTTGGTTTGCCTTCTTCCCCATACTCAATCATATTTTCTTTAGCTACAGATAGACAAATGATACTGAATAAGGTTGGTGTATATTTTACCAGGCTTGTATTTGGATAGAAAAAGATCATAATTAAAAGAAAAGAACACAATGACGAACACTCATCGAGCTCTTAGCTATGTGTCAGGCACAGCTCAGAGCATTTTGTCCTCTTCACACCCCAGAAGGTTTGGAAGAAATGGAAGAAATAACCAAGGAATATGAAACAAAGGAAACTAAAGACTCAGAAAACAAATTATTCTGCTAGAACCCTGAACAGCTCAAAGACATCTGAAATTTTGACACAAGATTCTAAAAGCATTTAGAGACGAGAACTTTGGAAAAATGGCATTTTTTTCCTCTAAATTAGACTCTGCTCTTTCTATATTTATATGGAGTTTTTTGAAAACAAATACATCAGTTTTCTGCCTATTGGAACTTTGGGGGCTTCAAATTACTTTAGTTTAGTTTCTAATATAATGTTAAGATCTTTAACTGCCCACACAGGAAAAGCCTAACAATAACTTTATTTTTAAAAATTGTGCTTTAAAAATAAAGTGGAGCGTAGTATGATACCTGACATCAGAAAATTATGCAATCTATTTGAAAAAGATAAGACTAACTATTTGAGGATTGCTTAACAGGAAATCTTTAATTCCAAAAAAAAAGGGTCAGGAAAGGGAAAAATCACTATGGAATGTAACAGCAAAATAAAATCTTGTTAAAGGAGTTAGGAATTGAGGTGGAGCTCAAAGATGGGTAGAATTCAGAAAGGTTAACAAAGAACATTTGAGATTTGAGAAGGTGGAAATTAACAACAGACAAGCAAAGGCATGAAGGCAAAAATGATTACAACATTTTAACCTGATAGCAAGAAAGAGACTCATCTCGAGCAAGGCTATATACTGGAGATTATATAGACATCTACTTCTTGATTATTGGAAAGTACAGTGTAATGGGTAAAGTAGGCTAGATTATTGCAAGCTCTGAGAGGATGTAGTCACTGTGGTTCAGGCTTGGTAGAACAAACAACCTGAACTGTGAGAGTATTTAATGTACTAACAGGACCTTTACTGAGTTTTAACATAGGAAAGTTCTTCCCCAAATGTAGTTGGAATGAAATCTTCCTACGTGTTTGCCATAAAATCAGCATGATTTTCCATAAAGATGTTATTATTTTTGACATGAAGCAAAGGTCAGAGTTTGGGTGTATTATTTGTATCCATGAACATGATGATGTGTGTAAGTGCTTAAATTTCCGAAGTCAGGGTCAGTGGGCAGGTTGGGGCTGCACAGTGTCGTGGCAACCAATAAATCATTTCATTCCAGAAAGTGGTCAGTTCACTGGAAAATGCTTAATCAACCCAATTTAAATTAAAATCGTTCTGAACTATTTATGAAAATCAGCCACAGTTTGTTTAAAGAAAGTTATAAAAATAAACATGATTTTCTTTCAAGATATTTATTCTTTAAACATGAAGGCAAGGTCAGAGTTTGGGTGTGCATGTGTGCAAGTGTGGGTGTGTTTTAATTTCCAAAGTGGGGGTCAGGGCAGATTAGGATAAAATTGAGTCAAACCAACCAATCAAGTTGTCATTTCAGTCCACAAAGTACACAATTCTCTGGGAAGGTTCAAACAACTAAGTTTAAAATAAAATATTTACCAATTCATTGTGAAAAGTCACCATAAGTTTATCGAATGAAAGATATTAATTCAAGTATTATTTTACCAGATCTAAGAGCTCGTCACTCTATCGCAGAAATGAATTTGATTAAATTGATGGGATATGTTTCTCACAAAAAATTCTTCATTCTTACCTAGTGCCTATATTTTCTAGGTGCTTAGAAATTGATTTCCAATTCATAATTTAAAAGTCCAGCAAAAATGCCAAATAAAAAGCTTTCATCAATTACTTTTCATTTTATAAATATGGTTTGAAAACACTTTGTTAATTTTACAGAAAGTCATTAGGTTAAATAAATCACTTTTGGGTCCATTTACTAATGGAGTCAAATAATTCCAACATATAATTTACTTCTAAATGCCTCAGAGTTTCAGGAAGGTATTAATAAGGCCCTGGCTTTCTGTATCTTAAACCAAACATTAAGTATGATCATTGCTTTCCTGAGTCTTAGAAAAACAAATCATGAAAGTTATAATGGACTTTTTGGAAAGGTAATAGCATAAGGATATGTTTACAAAACTACTTTCTTTGATTTCCAACTTAAAATTAGAAATGTTAAGCCTCTGCTATAAAGTCCAAAGAACAACTATTAGGTACATATTTAGACAATATTGAGAGGTTAAGCAAAGCTCAACCTCTCCAGTTTATGAACAGGTGACACATGATTAAAAAGATCCAAAGATTACTCCCCTCTTTCTTTGCTCAGTTTTGAAAAAGCCAGAAAATACTCAGCATAGGGTCTGCTCTTCCAATGAATAAGACTGGTAATTCGATAGGAAATGGCTTTTCCAAAAGTTATTTATTATTTCTAATAATTAAAAATTATTTATTATTATTATTATTTATTATGTTATTTCTGATTTGTCCTTTTAATCAAGAGTGGTGTCATCTTGGAATAAAAGTTAATCTGTAGAGTATGATAGCCTTTCTTCTGTGTTTTTCTTTGAGGTTTTACAATTTTTTAAACTGGAGGCAAGCTTGCTTCTCCGTGTTAAAAGTCTGCCCTGGTTTGTGGTGTGAGCATTTCATTTCCACTTACTGACTTTTGAGGGGCATGAATGGGCACCAGGAAGAGAACACCTCAACTAAAAAAAGTAAGGTGTTAAAAAAGGGGGATCTGATAAAGAAGAAAAAAGAAGGAAAAGGAAGAGAGAGAAAGGAAAGAAGAAGAGAAAGAAAAGGAGGAAAGGAAGAGGAGGGAGAGAAGGACAAAGGAAAGAAAGAGGAAGGAAGGGAGGGAGGAAGGAAGGAAGGAAGGAAGGAAGGAAGGACAGAAGGGAGACAGGGAGGAGGGGATGGAGAGGAAGAAATGGAGGAGGGAAAAAGGAAAGAAAGAAAAAACTAGAATCCCTAAAGATAAATGGAAATTTACTCAAAAGCAAAAATTTTGAAGTATGCATACCTTAAACAAAAGAAATTTTTAAAAACACCATGATTTATAAAGATGAAAACAGAACAAAATGAAAAAGGAACTGATATTCTAAAGATAAAATAGTGACACTGAGCAACTTCAAAATATTTAGAAACAATAAGGAGTAGAAATGACACTGGAGAAAAACCAACCTGTAACATGGAGAGCAAGTTTTAGAAAATCCCAGAAGAAATATGAAGGCGGGGATATAAAAGCAGGGTTTCCAGAGAGGCAGTGGCGATCCAACTGCCCCCTCTAAAGAAAACAGCAGGATGAAGGGAATTCAAGAAACATCATTCAAAGTAATAACTGAAACAATTGAAGTGAAGGAAACAGGATCCGAACAACAAAAGGAGTCACTGTTCTATTAGAAAAAGGCAAAGAATGACAAACTCCGAGACATAGTCTAGTGAAGTTATTTGAATTTCTGTGTTAAAGCAACCAAACAATAAAAAATGGGTCACCAACAAAGGAAGAGGTAAAAACAAACAAACAAAAACGCTGAGTGAAGGATTCCTGTTAGCAGCTTTAGATGCAAGAAAATTGTAGAACAATGTTTCATTTTGGAAGAAAAAAGGATTTGAATCCTATGGTTAAATTGATATTCAAACATCTAGATGATAGGAAATGATGTCAAAATGTACAAATGTAAAGAAGTATATCTCCTGCATATCTGGGTAACTTTGGAAGAAAAAATCACTTATCATCACAATCCTGCCAATACAGGATTTTACCAAATCTGGATTATTCCAGATAAAACCTACAGGAATGGGAAAGTGACCAAATGAAAAATGGTTGATGAGTATTAAATTCAGCTGAACATAAAATCTAGGCTAAGTAACTAATCAGCAAAATATAAAACAATGTAGTTACTCTAATTCCTGAAAGAAAAGCTCTATCACATGGGAAGTGGAGAATGATAATAAAACACTCAAAGAACACCACAGTATTTATCAGAATCTGGGCATAAAACAGCATCCTCAACAAAACCTAAAGATGCATCTATTTACACAGAGGTGGAACCTCCATGGGCTGCCGAGCACCCATGTATAAGCAACAGCAGGAAGGCATTAATACCTTTGGTTAGATTATATTCCCTGCTACTCCCTCCAGGGGAGCCTTCTAGTTCTCTACTCCATGGATGTCAGACTTGGCCGTTTACCCATATGGGCCGTATTTGAGCTGAAATGTCAGGAAACACATGGGGAAAAGCTTTTGAAGCCCCTTTGCGCTTCTCCATCACTCGGATTTCAGTTTAGACACCAGGACTAATCACCATGACCCATCCACAATGGGCATGCACCACAAACAAAAAATAACCTTTGGTTGTTAGTCACTGATACTTGGGAGTTATTTTTTTATGGCAGCAAATCTAGCTCTTTCTCACTAGTATATTACTCCTAAGCCGGAAGAGGAAAGAGAGAGGCAGGCTGTTTTTAGTTTAATAATAAGAGAGGGAATTATGGAAAAAGGCGACCTAAAGTCTCAGAGACACAACACAGAACAGAAAACCGTAAGGAGGCAGGAGACGGAATTGCTACCCCAACTTCTCTCTCTTCCTGCTTTCTCTCCTAGTTCCTGCTTGTGGCTGGATTTCCCACAAACAGATGCTAAGATGAGTTTGGGGTGCACACACTGTATTAGGAAACAACACCTGTGACAGGAAGTGGGGAGAAGTGGCATTACACAGAGAAAGATGTTGAATGCAATGATGCAGATAGCGAACTGCAAAATCTGAGCCAGTCCATTGGGGAGCTCTGGAATAAAAATTATCCTTCAGAACACCCCACACAGGACCCAAACGGCCAACTATATATCCATCATACCAGCCCTGAGAAGGCCACTGGTAAAAGCTAGTTGATGTCTACTGGCTGAGCCACTTTGTCTACTTGACTGTCTAGTTCTCCCAGCCAGTGGTCTCTGGTGGGCAGTAACATGATACACACAAATACATACAAACTATGTTTATATTTCATCTACTGTTGACAGTGTAGACATTATTTTAAGCAGCCATCAACATTTTTAAATGTAACGTTTAGTCCACAAAATAAACCTCAATAAATTCCTATATTAGACATAGTACATTAATAAGCTGTCTAACAGTGATGCATTAAAATTAGGAATGAAAAACATATGTATAAAGAAACAATACAGTAACAGATGTTGCAAATTTTTAAATTTCCTGGAACAACTTTTTAGCTAAAGGGTAAATCCAAGCAAAAATGTCTAGAAAAATAACAATCTGTACACTAAGTGCCAAAGCTGTGACACATCACCAAAGCTGTACTTAGGACCTTAAAAGTGTTTTAATATGGAACAATAAAAAAATTAATAAACCATTCTACTTAAGAGTTTCTGAAAAACAACAGTCACAGAAGAGAAATCAGAAGAAAGTCATTAAAGACAAAACCAGAAAGTAATGAATTTTTAAAAAGAAAGAAGTAGAACTAATAAATTCAAGAATTACTTCTTTAAAAAGAAAATACACTAGATAAAATACTAGCTAGCCTAAATTTAAAAGTAGAATAAAAGGTAAGCAACAATACGAGAAAATGTGAACTAGAAAGGAGCCATGGTCATAGGTCAATTCAAAGAAATAAATGTTATCAAAATGAAGACAAGATCATATTGAAAGCTTAAGTTAACCAATAGCTATAGGGAGAAAACTGAAAACAAAGAAGTCTTCAGAGGTGAATTTTTCTTTGGTGAGAAAGAGTCTCACTTTGTCGCCCAGGCTAGGGCTCTAGAGCATCAGCCTGGCTGACAGCAACTTCAAGCTCCTAAGTTCAAGCCTCCAGAGCAGCTGGCACTAGGGGCTCCCACCACCACGCCTGGCTAATTTTTCTATTTTTAGTGGTGATGGATCTTGCTCTTGCTCAGGCTGGTCCTGAACTCCTGAGCTCAAAGGATCCTCCTGCCAGGTCCTCTTGCCACCTTGGCGCCCCACCCAGTCCTAGGATTGCAGGTATGAGCCATGGCATCGGGCCTTGGAGATGGATTTTTTAAACCTTCAAGAAAGAGATAATTGGTATGTGTTTAAACTCTTCCAAGGCTAGAGAAAGAAGAAAAGTTGCTCTTATTTTTTATTAAGGCAAAATAGTGATTCAAATCCTATCAAAGATAGTTTAAAAGAGAAAACTGCAAAGCATTTCACTCCTGAATACTGGTACAAATGACCTACATATTCATAGAATTTTAGCAAGAAAATTTTAGTGTTACTTGATAGTGTTAACACCAGGATCAAGTGGCGTTATTGCAGGAATG
The DNA here is from genome assembly GCA_963574655.1 of Perodicticus potto. Lineage (NCBI taxonomy): Eukaryota > Metazoa > Chordata > Mammalia > Primates > Lorisidae > Perodicticus > Perodicticus potto. Next base: position 26,754 of record CAUYRH010089074.1, on the reverse strand, counting down.
AAAGGATGTCTCATTGAAATAAGTCATCTTTTAATAAACAAGAAGAAAAAAAATGTTATCTTCACAATAAAAACTAAGAAGCATTTGATGCCATTCACTATTCACCACACATTCCTGATAAGGACTCCTATTAAAATAGGAATACAAGGATATTTGACATTTTGAAATTATGTGTTCCCCAAATCAAAAGCTAAAATATGGAATACTAGAAACATTAAAACTATTAAAAATGGTGACAACAATTATGATTTAATAAAATTATTTAAAAAAAAATTGGTGACAAAACAGGGCGGCACCTGTGGCTCAGGGAGTAGGGCACCGGGCCCATATACCGAGGGTGGCAGATTCAAACCCGGCCCTGGCCAAACTGCAACAACAACAGCAAAAGATAGCCGGGCGTTGTGGTGGGCGCCTATACTCCCAGTTACTGGGTAGGCTAAGGCAAGAGAATTTGCCTAAGCCCAAGAGCTAGAGGTTGCTGTGAGCTGTGACACCACAGCACTCTACCGAGGGTGACAAAGTAAGACCCTAAAAAAAAAAAAAAGAAAGACAAAGAAAAAAATGGTGACAAAACAAAGGTTCCTAACTATTTTTTCACATTTTTATGACTTGCTAGTCAATGTAATAAGAGAATGAAAAGAAGTTTATTAGTATTCTCAGGTTGCCATAACCAAAGACACAGCCTGGACGATGTCAACATCAGAAATGTGTTTTCTCACAGTTCTGGAAGCTGGAAGTCCAAGACAAGGAACTCGCAAGGCCACTTGCTTTTCTAGTTTGCAGATGGCCACCTTCTCACTGTGTCCTCACAGGGCAAAGAAAGGGAGCAAGCTGTAGTGTCTCTTAGAAGGACGCTAGTCCTACATCAGATCAGGACCCCATCCTTAGAATCTCATCACCCGAAATTACTTCCTAGTCTCAATGCAGTAACATGAAGGGTTAGAGCTTCCAAATATAATTCAGTCCATAGCAAGAACTATTAATATTGGAAAGGCAACATTATAATTACTTTTTAAGTTGTATAGCTCCTTATCTGAAAAAAATCCCAGAAGATCAATTGAAAATTCCTAGAAAGAAATAATTCAATATTCTTGCTACTAAAAATTAAAATACATTGTTATGTTTAAACAATATAATAGAAATATCCCACATTTACAAAAGAAAGGAAAGTTGTAGACAGCTATAAAAAAAGTCAAAAGAATATGGTAGGCCCACATGCTTACACTATAAACTTTCCTGAAGAAAACAAAGGAAGACTTAAAAGAGGAAGCAGACTTTCTTCGTTGATAGAAATACTCAAAATTTAAAAAATTCAAGATTTTTTTTTTTTGAGACAGAATCTCACTGTGTCACCCTTGGTAGAGTGCTGTGACGTCACAGCTCACAGCAACCTCAAACTCTTGGGCTTAAGCGATTCTCTTGCCTCAACCTCCCAAGTAGAAGGGACTATAGGCTCCCGCCACAACGCCCGGCTATTTTTTTGTTGTAGTTGCCATTGTTCAGGCCCAGGCTAGGTTTGAACCCACCAGCTCTGGTGTATGTGGCTGGCGCCCTAGCTGCTGAGCTATAAGCGCCGAGCCCCAAGATCTTTCTTAATGTTTAAATCCAATCCAATGCCAATCAAAACCCTAATAAAATTTGTGGCTAGATTACCCCCTTTGCAGGTCTGTAGACTGAAAAGAGGGAATAGCACAAAATTATTCTTTTATCTGGAGAAATAAGCATATCATGTAATAAAGAGGAATGTATCCTACTAAAAGCAATGATACAGGATCTGGGAAAAGGCAAGAGATCAATGTAACATGAAAAAGAGTCTAGAAATATGTGTGAGCCAAGCGGGGTGTGGATGGCATGCACAATAGCTATGAGCCTATATACAGCATATATCTTAATATATGACAAATATGGCATTTGAATCAATGATTGGAATATAGAAAAGGGAAAAAACAACACTCATTACCACTTCACTTTTACATCAAAGACAATGTCAGATAAATAGAACATATACATTTTAAACACCGAATACCAGAACTAGACAAAAATATGGGCGAACTCACTGTTACTCTGGTTATAGTTTTGGAGGGGAAAGCCTTTCTGAGCTTGACACCTAGAGCATAGGGGGAAAGTTCATAACTGTAAAACATCAAAATTTTATTTTTAATAGAAACCCACAAAAAAGCTTGAAAACCTTTCTTAAAAATAAATATTATTTGTAACACATGTCAAAAGGACTAATATCCCCAGTATTTCCTAAGTTAATAAGAAAAGGGTAAAACAATAGTAAAAGGGCCACAATAGTAAAACAAACAAACAACACGAACAAGTATTTCCTAGAAGAAGAAAGAAAATGGGCACTAATATATGAAAAAGTTATCCAGGCTCACTAATAAAGAAATACAAACCGGATAGTGTGATACAGTTGTTCCTGAACCAGACTGGCAAACCCCGTTTGTGGGAAACTCTCGTTCGCTGTTTGGTACCTAGTACAGTGCAATTTATCTAAATGGATCAAAAGTTTAGAAAGGCATACTCTCTGACATACCAATTCTAATTTCAAAGCTTTACTCCAAGAAGAAAATTCAGTCTCTGTAGCAATGTGTCTATGAGGATTTTTGTAAAAGAATCAATATTGTTTTTTGCAACCATGAAAATCTGGACAACACTTAATACTATTCCTCAATAAGAAAGCCATTAAGCACGTGGTGGTGCCCACATCCCAGATAAGGCTTTTCTTATAAGATGTTTTTTACTCTTTAAAAATGATGGGCTCATGCATTTTCATGTGAAATTGACAGGGAAAGATTGGGAAATACCTGAAATATCATCTTATTTCCTAAATCAAATATACCCACAAATAATATTAAGCGTAGCTGTATGAAAGGTATGGGGTTTTATTTTTATGTGCATATTGGATTATATCACAATATATCTAGGAAAATGTTTGCCTAAATGTTAACAGTGATTTATAGGATTTGAGTGACTTTTAGTTTCTTCTTTTGTATTTTTGCTATTTAGTATTACTTGAACTCTTTTACAATGATTTTGTTTATTTTTATAAATCAAAAGAAATAAAGACTCTTGAATTGGTGGTGAAAATATTCTGAGAGAGGATATTTTTATTACTTCTAAAGTTAGAGAGTATTACTCATGGGATCATATATGATGACCGTCTTATACAGGCTTTGTTATGGCACTTGTGTAACTTATAATAGTAAGAGATAAAATGTGATGTTTGAGTTATCACCTTGTATTCGATTATTAATTTCTTAAAGATAGGACCATTTCTTGTTAGACTTTCTTACAGATCTTAACATAGGGAAGTACCCAATAAACGTTTATTGAGTGGAATCAATTATACTTCTGCAAAACACAAAATATTATAATCTTTATATCTACACTAATAAAACTGACATTTTCAAAGAACTTACATGTTCAAATCATTCTAGTTTACAAAGAGAAAGATCTATAAATTTCCCATTGCATAAATCTCAAGAATAAATTTTACAACAGGATTTTCACTGATATTCTCAGAATATTGAATAGATTTATACTGTCTGAAGTGAATTAAAATGTATCTAAAACAGCTCTAGAGTTTAAAGAATGTACAATCAAACCTCTTACACACAGCATTTCTCTTCAATAAATGAAAACAACCAAAAATGTCTGTTTTCATCCATAACTCTGTTCAAATAGCAGCAGCTTGGTTAAAAAAAAGTAATTTTTACATGTATCTAGGATGATAGAAAAGCACAAATGCTTTCCTGATAATTGTCATTCTGTACCTCTGTATTTTCTGTAAGGTGCATCTATGTTGATTGAGAACATTTTCTCATTTTGCAGATTATCAGCATGACTCAATAAAAAATAAACTCAAATAATTTTGAACACCTAACTTGTCATATTTTTAAATATTCTTTGAGCTGGAACAATTAGATGTTTGAATTACTCACTCTGAATGCTAATGTATGAGTACTTTTCTCCTGTTCCACATTCATCTCTCTATATATAAACTATTTAAGTCACAGTATAATTATGGAATACGTTAGTAGAAGGAAGGCAAAGTGTTTTATCAATGCCTGTAAGCATCATTTACATTAGCATCTGTTACAGAATTGGTTTTAAATTTTATTTCTAGAGGCTTAAAATCCATAGGTCACACACATCAGTATTTTCAGACGATCGTGTCATAGGACTAAACCTGTGTTTGAACCTTGCTTCGTTGCAACACGCTTTTGAAAGCATCTAAAGATATAGACATGATATTTCTATGATATTTTTATCTTCCTGATTTCTTTAGCTTCTGTGAGCTGTGTCAATTTTCTTGGGCTTTGTTGGCTTTCTCTTTTTTGTTGTTCTGTTTGTTTTTAAATACACGTCAGTTCTTACCTGTTTATGTAGAAGGCCTTTACACTTGACCTGTCAATTCTCTGATGTTTGGGCAATAAACATATCTTCTCTGAAATATGGAAATACGGAGTCAGATTTGCCAGTATTGTGATTGGCCTGTCAGTGTTTATAAAGCAGCACCAAATATTACCAGGCAATTGGAGATCTCTGGGCGAAACGTATCGGTAGGGAGGAGGGGGCTAGTCTCATAAGAAAACGTGTTAGATATCTCTTTGTCAATTAGAAAGAAAGAGTAGTCTGTGAGATCTCTGCACTTTATATCTTCTTTCATAGGTGAAAAATGTATTGAGCCTTTGAGATTATAGAGGAAAGAGACTATAATAACACTAGTTTTTTAAAAATACGCTTATGTAGTTAACCTGATGTTTTCAATTAGTATTATATACGTATATAGATTTCAAAAGATTACTTTAGAATTTGGGTTTTCAGAAATCTTTGCCAGGCTAAGCTTCTGTCAGTGCACCCCCAGGGGGCTGGAGAGATGAGGCGTGTCCATCCAGGGCCAGACTTCAGTGGATACAACTGGCCTGGCAGGAGGGCAGAGGGCTGATGGAACCAGGGTTCCTAAGCCTTTCTTCCTTGCTCCTGTCTTCATCCCATTCCCTTGCTTTCTCCTTCCTCAAGCCAAGGCCAGGGACAGAGGGTAGAGGGGAATGGCAGCATCTGTCGAGGGTCAAGTTTTTGCCTGACACACCTTTGAAATTTGGTTACATACGAAGGGAGCAGAACAAAAAAGTAAATACATCAAGAACAATGAGCTTTGTCACGTAGGAGAAGAGAGTTACGTAGATTGTAGCAAAGGGAAGACAGGAGTGAACCATGTGGTGTTGGAGATATCGGTGTTAACTAACGCTTTTAATATAGATAGATGACAGATAGACAGACATACAGATAAGCTAGAAAGGATACAATTTTTTCAGACTTTGTCTTCTAAGAAGGCTCTGATCACTACAATAATTTCGAGCACACCTAAGGATTATGCCTTTCTTTGAAGTTCTGATCCCTATAACCTATGATTGTTTAACACAGCCTATTTCGGCCAATTACTAGTATTGTTTTGTGTGTGCTTTTATAACATCATAAATCCAGTTCAAGACATTTCTGCGAAGAATACATATAAATGGCCAAAGAAATGTTCGATGTCACTGATCATCAGGGAAATGCTGATCAAAACCTCAATGAGATATGAGCTCATACCTGTAAGGATGACTATTATTAAAAATGAACAAATGAAGAGCAAGAATTCCAGAAAGGATGTGGAGAAATTGGAACCCTTGCACACTGTGATGGGAATGCAAAATGGTGCAGCTCCTATGGAAAACACTATGATAGTTCCTCAAAAATTAAAAATGTAACTACCATATGACCCTACAGCCCCGCTCCTAGGTATTTATTCAAAAGAATTGAAATCAAGATCCAGCAGAGAGTGTAACCTTCCTATGTTCATTGCAACACAATAGCCAAAATGTGAAGAAAACTAAATATCCATCAACAGGTAAATGAATAAAGAAAATTGATGTAACACATACAATGGAATATTATTCAGCCCTTGAAAAGAAGGGAATTCTGCAATATGGACAACGTAAGTGGACCTTGAGCACATTATGCTAAGTGAAATAAACCAGTAAGAATAACAATAATATAATCATTGTATAATACAATAAGAATAAGCAACATGTCAAAAGGCAAATACTACATGATTTCACTTCTGTGAGGTATCTAAAATTGTCAAATTCATAGAATTAAAGAATAAGATGGTAGTTATCAGAGCTGAGGGGCACATGGGAAATTCCCATCAATGTGCATAAAATTTCAGTCCAACAAGATTAATAAACTTTAGAGATCTTCTGTAGAATGTCACCCTTGTAGTCAATAATAATGTATTGCACCCTTAGAAGTTTGTTAAGAGGGCAGATCTCATGTTACGTGTTCTTAACACAGCAAATAAAATAAAATAGCAAGTGCCATCCAAAAACAAATGATAAAAACAATCTTAGCACCCAGCTCACGGTTTGTAAATACCATCCAATAAAAGGAACCAGGACTTCTTAAATGGCTGAGTTTGGGTTTGAGGAAGGAAAACCATTGCATGGGTCTGGAATAGGCTGTTCTGTCAGAAAGTAAAGAAGCTCACAAAGAATGATGGGATCTTGTCCAAAAGGCACACGATCCAGCTTGAAGGGTCTCCTACTAGCCAATTTGAACATCAAAATAAATTCTGATGATAATGAAGTATAATCACTGGAGTAAAATAGATATCCATGAAGCACCACTGTCATGAATAATTGTATGTTATATATTTTTAACACATGAATTAAAAATAGATGGAGGGGGAAAAGATGCATCGGGAGAATGATATCAAATAAGTACAAAAGGAATAGAGGATTTAGATATTGTGAGTTAGTGACCATGACAATAACAGGTTTAGGAATGAGCGATCAAAGAATGCTAAACAGGGGTGGTATAAGTTCAATAAGGAACTGAATATATAGTCTCAATGTGTCTTTCCATAAAATTATTTTTAATTAATAAGTACAATATATGGAATAATTAACTTCATAGTGGAGAAAATGGGCCGATTTCATCTTAAGTAATACACATTAAGAATACAAGTAAGAGTGCAAATTATCACCTCCGCCTCCTGATATGCTCGGACGAGGACGAGGACGAGGACGATGAGAAGAACACAGCTTCACCTCTGTGGTTCTCCTGTCAAAACTGCATAAAATCAGGAGGAGACATCAGACAAACACAAAGACGAACATTCGAAAAAGTAGCTATTTAAGGCTTTTCAAGAAGGTCAAAGAGACAAAAAAGTAAAGGAAGTCTAAGGACTTTCGTAAATTGAAAGAGGCTAAAGGAACAATTAAATCCAACACACCCTCTCGAACTGGATCCTGGACTTAAAAAATGCCATTATTGGATCATTGGTGAATATTAGTGGAGTCTGAGGATCACACGGCAGCGTTAGATTCAACTTAATTTTAACAGCTGTTCTGTGGTTGTGTAAGAGAGTGTCACTGTACTTGAGAAAAGCACACTGAAGTATGCATTATCCTGCAACTTACTTTCGGTGATTCTACAGGAGCACTATGAATTATTTCTGTGACTTATATGTAAATTTGAAGTTGTATCAAAAGAAAAAAGTAGAACAAAGAAAATATTTTAACCAAAATTTGATGTTAAATGTAAACATCTCAATGTCATGGCCAAGCTGAGAAGGCTCATGTGGGCCTAGCGAGAAGATGTCTCCACATGTTCTGGCTCCTAATTCTGTTGGGTTTGGTTCTTGTTTTGTTTTGTTTTGTTTTTTAACAGAGTCCTCACTGAGGAGGCATGATTTTGCCATTTTCCTCACCTGAACTTGAAGCCCATGTAAGATCCAGGGTCATCTCATACATCCTACATCCACTGTATTATGGAGGTTTCTAGTACTTACCTAATCTTATTTTCACCTTCTGGTATTTCTTTTATTAAGATAAAAATAACAATTATGAATTGGGCTGAAGTAAACATTCTGGTGCAAATGTCTTTGTGGTAAAATGATTTTTGTTCTTCTAGGTAGTAATGGGATTGCGGGCCAAATGGAAGGTGACCTTTTAGTTCTTTGTGGATTCTCCATACTTCTTCCCATAGAGGTTGTATTAGTTTGCATTCCCATCAGCAGCGTAGAAGTGTTCCTTTCTCTCCTCATCCACGCCAGCATCTGCAGTTTGGGGATTTTGTGATATGGGCTAATCTTAAGGCAGTTACTGATCTCTCAGGGTGGTTTTTTTGTTTTTGTTTTTGTTTTTTTGAGACAGAGTCTCACTTTGTCACCCTGGGTAGAGTGCTATGGCATCACACAGCTCACAGCAACCTCCAGCTCCCGGGCTTAAGCGATTCTCTTGCCTCAGCCCGTTTTGATTTGCATTTCTCTGATGATTAAGGATAATGAGCATTTTTTCATGTATTTTTTGGCCATTTGTCTGTCATATTCAGAGAAGTTTCTGTTCAAGTCTCTTGCCCACAAAGAAATGGGGCTGTTTGCTCTTTTCTTATTGATAAATTTGAGTTCTCTGTGGGTTCTAGTTATCAGACCTCTGTCAGAATGATAACATGCAAAAATCTCCCATTCTGAAGGCTGTCTGTTTGCTTTAGTTGTGCAGTAGCTTTTTAGCTTTAGCAAATCCCAGTAATTTATTTTTGGTATTGCTGAAGTTCATAATCGCCAAGTCGTGGAAGCGACCCAAATGCCCATCGACCCATGAATGGATTAACAAATTATGGTATATGTGTACCATGGAATAATATCCAGCCATAAAAAGATGGAGACTTTACATCTTTTGTATTTACCTGGATGGGGTTGAAACTCGTTCTTCTTAGTAAAGTATCTCAAGAATGGGCAAAAAGTATCCAAAATACTCAATACTATTATGAAGCCAATATATACACACTTACACACTCATACGAATGATAAAACACAAATATAGTCCAGCACTGGGGAGGGGAGGGGAGGGGAGGGGAGGCAGGGGGAGAGGGAGGAGGGCGATGGGTGACAGGAGGGAGCGTATTAGGTGGGATCTCACCTGATGTGCACAATGTAAGGCATATTTTAATATTAAATGTTAAATAAATTTTAAATGTCTTACCACAAAAAATAAGTAAGTGAGATGATGGCTATGTTCATCAGTTTGATTTAAGCATTCCACATTGTATATCAAATCATCACATTGTACCCCATAAAGGTATATAGTTTTGATTTTAATTAAAATTAATTCATTAATCAATTAAATGATAATTTTTTAAGATAAAAATAACAGTTGCCCCTCAAAACACTAGTTTTTGATTAGTATTTAAGAAATGGAACGTTTTGTTTAACCAAAATTTGCTTTTATTTTGACATGTTATATTTTGTGCAAAATCTATTGGCACATTTTCCTGACTTTAGAAAAAAAAAAAAGTCTCCTGAATACAGCTTTTATTGAAGAAGATCTTTTTGTATCTCATATTGATACAAAGTATTGTGGAAATCTCCCCATCCTTTATATAGATCACAGAAGTTGCAGCATTTTTAGTTACTGCTATCAAGTCATTTGATTACAACTTTTTCTAAAATTTCTAATAAAATTTTCAATAAAAAATTCCATAATTTAAACATTCTAGTAAAATAGATTTGAAATTTAAAACCAAAAGTAAACTTTGATTATATGATTCCATTATTTAACTATCAGCATAACATTTGTTAGTTTTATATGACAATAATATTTAAAAATAATATTATTATGTGCAAGCAGTTCTTTTTATTTTTAAAATTCTTCATTGGAATAAAGTTCTTAAGTATGAGCTAAAAGAAAAGATACTTAAATTAAAACAGTCTGCCTTGATTCCCCAGGGGAGTGATGAACTAGCATTTTAATTACTAACAAATTTAATTATTCAACCCACGTATAAACCATCAAATTTAGAGCCCTCTTCTGCTTTAAGCAAGTGTACTGCATTTGTATGAAAATATGATGCCATCAATTTCTAATCCAGCATTCAAGTTCAGAAAGCTGTTGAATTTGTACTGGGGTTACATTATTATGTTCCAACTATAAATTCCCAGAACATTAAAGTTATCAATAGTTAACTGTAAAGACACTATGTACCCCCGAAAGGTTCAGCCCTGTTGATACAGCCCACTTTTACTTTTTACAGTCTTTTTTCCCCTTTTTAGGATTTCCCCAAATGGCATTTTTATTTTTCATGGAAAAAATATAATGAAATGAATAAGTTTCCTTACTGAAAATAGATATATTATGTAAACAGTTATTAGAACCATATAAACTATATCTGTAAGCACTGCTCCTGTGACTTTTCAAATTTAATGAAAGTGTCTGTTCAATATAGCTTTCGTGGACTTGGACGGTTGGTTCTGTTAGTCCTCAAAATAATAAGGCAAGGCTCCCAAAGACAGATGGCAACTGCCAAGATTACAATTACATTTTATTGATTTAAACTCTAGTAAAATATTAGAATATTTTATCTCCTTGAGAACAACATGAAAATATACTAGTGAAATTAAAAGTTCAGATGAGAGCCATTTTAAAAATCTTAATCTGGGTCAAATTTCCATCTTTCTTATTTCAGTGAATGTTTTTATTGCCTTTATTGGGATGAGGAGAACCAGTTTGGAAATGCTTTCGTATTTATGTTTGATTCTACATTGTCTATAATAAGATTGATTTACTTACTGTCTGATTAGATAGACATCATGCCATTATAAGTAATATATACCATTTGTTAGTAATACTATTTACATTTACTTTTTATAAATACATACTATTTACAAGTAATAAGTGTGTTTATCTGTTGTAATGTCATTTGACTTTGATGATTAGCCTAATAGTTCTAAAATATTTCTTTTTTTAAAAAGCATTATACAACTTTAGATTTTGTTTTATTCAGACTGTGCCTTCTACCAATTTTGCTGTGTTTTGAGATAAGATTTTACATTAACTATATGCCTCAAAAGAAAAATTAAATTACCTATAATCATTTTTACCAAAGAAAAAATATTTGCCGTACATCAAATCTACCTAGCTTTGAGTTTCGAAACACACAATTTTCTCATTCAGGGAAAGGACTCACTGTTTAAGACATTTCATCAAGAGCTGGGTAAGGACAGAATGAGTTGCTGTAGTTGCAACTTAACACCAGAGTCACACTATAGTGCCCTCCTGTGGAGGTTTGTTTAAAATTTCGTTTTTGTGCCCAAAAGAATGATTTTCAAACTAAGTGACAAAGTTACCACATTCCAAATTAGTGAAGTTCAATACAGTTTGGTCATTTTTTTCCTTGTAACTACAAATAAATTTACTTTTAAAATATAAAAAGCATTCACAGTACAGAAGATTCATAGTTCAAAATACAGGTTGAAACATGTTAGCTTGTCTGCATTTCTTAATTATTTTATTGAACTGGATTTGTCCTTGACTTTTATTAAAACAACCAGATAGTGAAGAGAAAACATACTCGTATCCTTAACTCAGAAGATGAATTCTTCAGCAGAGATGTTTTCCACTTTATGTAATGAAAACAGTTTTCTTATTGAAAGCATCAAGACTACAATATTATAAAAACAGAAAAAAAAGACAACAAAAGTTTAGTTTAGACTATACATTCATTTATAGTCATCCAAAAACATGCAAAGTGTGGCTTTTTTAAACTGTTAAGCTTCTCCCCACCCCAAGTTGAAGAGTTAACCTTTTTCTTTGGAGGATAAATGAATGTTACTTATTAGGCATTCATTTCAAAATAATTTGGTTCATTAGTTTTTTTTTTCATCTCAGTTCAAAACCTCCTTTTAGTTTTAGTTTCAGAGGTACAGAAATGTGAACTTGATCGAATGCAGCGTACACGCCCTCATAAATATCTCAAGACCTTTTTACTCTTTTGTATACTTTTGTAATCAAGTTTCAACATATACAAAATTCCCCATCAGTGGGTTCGGGTGTCTGATATTTCCGGGTGTAGTTACTCTTCCTCCCGAGACCCCCCTTCACTACTCAATCTTTTTAAATTGGCTAATGCCAAAAATTCCTGTTTACTCAAAACCTAAACCCACCCTCCTTCTTAAATGGGAAATTAAACAGATATTAAGAATCACTAGAACTTAATTAAGACCCTCCTCGAGAAGTAGGGAGGGGAAAAGAAACTAAAAAGAGTTAAGAGAAAAACCAGAAAGCTATCTGCTGCATTTTATGTCAACAAGAAATACAATGGATTTTTGTCTCTTCACATAAATCTCTTTAAATCTGTCTCCTGCAAATGGGAAAGGAAAACACTGGGTTTTCAAAGTCTAAATGTCTGTAATTACAGACTATTAGGTAACTGGCAGTGTTCATAACTAAAGAAGTAAGTGGAGCTCTTTTCTGAAGGAATAACCATGATCAAAGAGATTTATGAGTAAGCTCATCCAAACTAGAAATGTTGGATAAAATCTTAAAATAAAAACAAAAATAGGATGAGACAATGTAGAGTGGTTGGAGGGCAGTATTCGGTTCCTTTAGTAAAAATGACTTAATTAGTGAGACAAGATTAGATCAGGAACATAACTAAGAAACTCAACCTAACCTAAAAGTAATCTTAAAATTTTAGATAAACCATGCTTAGCACTGAGCACTGTTTCTCTCTCTATCTAAAGCGAAACCAGAAGAATAAGATTTTCCAAGTGTAGGGATGTATGAAGTCTTTTGATGAGCAAAAGAAAAAGCTAAGCTGTCTTTGTAGAACAATCTAAAAATCAATGGAATAAAATTGGGAACCAGCAAGAAAACGTCCCTCATAAGGATCCAGGATAAGCCCCCAAAAAGGCATTTACAAAGTAAATGAGCTTTATATGGTCTGTGGTCAAAAAAGACACGCAGACTCAGAATTCAGCCTCTTCAGAAAACGAATTGAGTATCTTCAAGAACTTCACCTGCTCTCTTCCAAGACTCCACACAGGTCTGAGAGCAGTTTTCTGTCAGTAAAATCAGATGAAGTCATCAAAGTGAAATCATCTAGGGACTCGGTAACTGTAATCCCTAATTCTTGACTCCTAGTTTCCCACTGCTACCAATAGAGTCTGGTTATTCCCCAAACCAACTTTGCTGGAGCATCTACTATCCCATAGATGTCCTCATGCAAAAGATAAGGCCTTTGCTTCAAGGAGTTCACCATAGATCTGTGAATATTATCATTATCTATCACCTAAATTTCTTCCGAGAAACATTTTTTTCATCCTAAATTACTTTTTACTTTCTTTTTCCTCCATCACATGAGCCAGGGCAAAATTTGCTCCAAAGCCTTGTTGAGAGTTGAGGATAAGAAGAATGAGCAACCAAGTAAAATAAGTGAGGGGATGAAAAGCAGATTTAAAGAGATGGTAGCAATTCCGAGTCCTTCTTCCTATAGTCCTTCTCCTTAACAGTCCTGAAATAATGTGGTTCAGAAATTCCACCAAGGCCGTCCGCTGCTGTCCAAAACTTGACCATGTAGCTAACTCACCTGTAGTGCTTTAAGAAATAAGCCACCAACACCTCCCCTGTCACAATTCTAGTTCAGTGGGTCTGGGATGGGGCGGCACATCTCTAATTTTTTTAAAGCTCCATGGTAATTTTGACTCCTGCCTGTGACCGAAAACCGCAGGTGAAATTTTACTGAAACTGAGTTTAATGTTATAGAATACATTTACCTACCATCTCCTCCCGCAAAGAGATGAGAATGGAGGCCAGCTACAGAAGCAGCAAGATGGCAGGAGCCTAGATCCCAGAGGACCTTGTGAAAATCAAAGGCACAATAGCAGCTTTGTGCAACCTACTTCTGGATTTTATGTGAAGGCAAGATAAAACACTATCTTGTTAAAGCTGCTGGAATTTGGAGTTTTTTTGTCACTTTAACAGCCGAATGCTATCTAAATACATCAACGTCACTACTTTAAATTGTTAACAAATAGTAGCCACCCTTAATTTTTAAATATTTAAATTAAAAACAATTTTAATGACAGTTCCAAAATGAAAATATGGTAACATATTTTCTCCTCTCAGAAAATATCTTTTCTATAACTCTAACATGAAATTACTGTCGTATGCATTACATCTTACCAATCATCTTGTCCAGTAAATGTTGTAGTGTAAACCTTGCCAATTATATGCAGTAAATACCATATTATTATAATCCAAACCCAAATAACGTTGAATGCCAAATACAAGAATATGGTCTGCACTAATAGTAAACTTTGGTCTATAAAAGAACTTAGACATTCATAATGTAGATAATATTAAATTACATTGGAGAGTGTTTATAAGCCAACTCTTGCTTTGTTAGGTAGGACAGAGTTTGGATTTGGCAGCATGAGCTATTTAAATGCAAATGGACATTGTTATAATTGAGGGTTATTTTTATTTTGTTTTGCTTTTTTCTTAAGCTATTAAGGCATATCCAGAATCTCAACTTTCAACATTACATTAACGGTTTCAATTACTATACCGGTCTTTTTTAACGGATTCTGCAAGAGAACTGACTTCTACAGAAAACGTTTAAGTGACTGTTTCCTTAAATTTCTCAAGAATAGTACATGGTTAGCAAGATTTGTGATGCATGTGACAGAAGTTAATTCATCACAACAACGAGTACCCAAGGGTTAAATTTTCTGGAAATCTTACTGGAGAGGTTGAGAATCACTGTCACTGGAAAGTGAAATTCTATTTAGAAATATGCTGTAATCCAGGCTGTTCTCAAATTCAGACTGACTTTCTACCCAATTCATCCAAATCATTAATATTTTATAGATATGGACGTAGCTTTAATTCATCAGAAATTTGAGCTCAGTTTTTAAATTTCATCTTTGGTGAGAATTCTCATCTAAATTTTACGAACAGCAATTTAGGTTGTAGGTTTTAAGCATGAGATGGTATGATATAAGCAATATTTTGAGCAAAGTAACTTGGCAATATTATATACCAACATTTTGAAATGAAAAGCTATTAAGAACAGAGATTAATTGGAAAATTAGGAAATCGAGAAATTATTTTTTAAATGCTAGAATATAGCTTTGGTAATGGAAAGGAATGGATATATGTAAGTGACACTTAAAGAAAAGTTAACACAGAGGTTGGTGACAATTCAGGTGTGAAAGACTAAGAAGATAACCAAAACCTGCACAGAATTGAGCAAGAGGATCTAAAAGACTAATTGTGCCATTAACCATTAGAAAAGACAATTTTTCATATTAATAGTAAGGGTTGGGAATATAAGCTTAGTGTCAAACACATTAATTAAAATGAAATGATAAAATATAAACTTCCTACCAACTTATCCAGGGCTGGATAAGTATTCTAGAAAGGTCATTGGCTGAACTGGGAGAGGGAACTCTTCTGGAATGTTCTATAGCTAGCGATCTTTGTGCAGCTATGTTTTCTCCTACGCTCCACTGTGATTTCGTGATACAAAGGTGCCAGGTCCTTGGTCACTTTGCAATGTGAGTGTGTCCTTTGGGGTCAGGCTCTGGCTGCCTGTGAGTATTGGAGGAGAAACCAGGTTTGAAGTGAAGGGAGCTAGAAGCTAGTCTATGGGAAATCTTCTAAACATTGGCAGTGTAAAAAGCTATTCAAGTCTTGCCATGAGTTAGATGACATTTTAAGAACTCTAAAATATATTTTTGAAGACTTGGAATAAAAACTAAAGTGCAAATGAAATGCAAACATTTTATTCAGTAAATTTTGAATATACCATTTTAACTGCAATTTAGGCAGACTTTTGGAATGTTTTAGTTCAACAAGTGAGAAATTACAGCTTCTGATTTGGATTTATATACAGGATACCTTCTTTTGTCATCTTTAAATTGACTTTTTAGGGAACCAAGAAAAGTTCAAAATATAATGGAATATGAAACAAGAGTAATACAAATGAACAATGAAATTGATATGAATTTTTTGTCATTAAGAAGCAAATTGTACTAATAATTATAACCCTTCAAAATTTAAATCATACCAAAAGTGGTAATTCAATGAGAGGAAGGAATACAGTTTACGTAATAGTAATGAATGGGTTTCTAGATTGCTTAATAATTTGGTTAACAGAGAGAAGTGAATCATCCGACAGCATTCAGAAAAGGATTTAAATTTTTTTCATTTTTACAAAAGATACTAATATCGATTAATTTAATATAACATGTATAATATGCCTATACAGCGAGATAGATTGGCTAATGAAGGTCATTCATTCAAGGAGTCTTAAAAGAGTATTTTAAATTGTTTCCTGCCTAAGAGAACTTGAAAAGAACCTTGCAGTTCATGTATGAAGAAAGCTTGCTAAAGGTTTTCTAAAATTGGACATCAATCCTAAAATGAACATGGTGTTACCAGTCATAAGTTTAAAGGCTTAAACTTCCCTAAGCTATCAATAAGGAAAAAAAAATTCCATTAACCCAGCTAAAAACTGAATAATCCTTCTGTTCATTCTATGGAAAATAACATTTCAATGTTGTTGCATCCCAAGAGCTGATTAGAGTATAAAGTCCACAAAAGTAGAGTAAAATGTATTCTAGATATGGGATAAGCAGTTCAAATTTTAATTTAATTTTTAACTTTAAGCTATTTGTGGGATTTGTTAGTTTTTTAATAAACATGATTTGTTGTTAATTGTTACATTGTTCTGTATATTCACTTTTTGAATCCTGCGCATTCACCTTTATACCTAATTTGTATCATGATTTAGCTTCAGGCTTCACAAAATCTGCTCAGGCTGCTGTTCTAACATGGTTCTTATTGGATGGATAGGAACAGGAGACCAGATAGAAGGTGATGGCTGTGGTCTGAGCGGCTTGGAACAGGGAGTGACAGGGCAGTTAGAGAGAAGTCAACTTCAGATATAGGTCAGAGCATTATCTGATAGGACCTGCTGAAGAATTGGGTGCAAAGGCTGAGGGCAAGGGAATAATCAAAGCTGCCTCCCAGGATTTAGTTTGAACTGCTGGAAGACTGGGGAAGATAGGCTTAAGGGAAGAAGAGTTTTTTTCTTCTGGACGTGTTAAGTTGTCATGTTTTCTCCACTATATCATCTGCCTTCCACACTGCCTTTCATAGTATACCTCATAGTCCCACCCATGTTAGCCTGTAACTCTGAGGGCAAGAGCTGACTGCTTTGGGCCCTCATGAACTTGAGATTTCTGACATGTGATGCACCAACTATATTCATGATGCACCACCAGAACTAGATTCAAAGCCTATGAGTCAAACTCTAGCTACCAAAAAAATTTTTTAAAAAGCAAGTGGCTAAGAGCCCTTTTTTTTTTTTTTTTTTGACAGAGTCTCAATCTTTTGCCCTAGATAGAGTTCCTTGGCATCATAGCTCACAGCAACCTCCAACTCTCGGACTTGAGCAATCCTCTTCCCTCAGCCTCCTGAGTAGGGGGTCTACAGACACTTGCCATCATGCCTGGATAGTTATTTCTATTTTAGTAGATGTAGGGTTTCACTCTTGCTCAGGCTGGTCTCAAAATTCTGAGCTAAAGCAATCCACCCACCTCTACCTCCCGGAGTGCTAGGAACACAGGCATGAGCCACCACGCCTATGAACTATAGCCCAGATTTGATTTTTCTTTTCCTTTTTCTTTCTTTCTTTCTTTTTTTTTTTCTTTCTTTTTTTTTTTGTTGGACAGAGTCTCACTTTGTCACCCCAGTAGAATGCCGTGGTTCAGCAACCTCAGACTCTTGGACTCAAGCTATTCTCTTGTCTCAGCCTCTTGAGCAGCTGGGACTATAGGCGCCTCAACAATGCCTGGCTATTTTTAGCGAGGAGGTATCATTCTTGCTCCAGCTGGTCTCGAACTCATGAGCTCAGGCAACCTGCCCTCCTCGGCCTCCCAGACTGCTGGGATTGCAAGTGTGAGCCACCTCACCTGACCTGTAGAGCCAGATTTAGAATTTAGATTTAGAATGAGATAGACCAGGTAACACCTTAGTTCTATCACCTGCTAATTGTGAGGTCCTAGAATAGTAACATAACCTCTCAAAGCCTCTCATTCCTCATCTAAAAAAGAGGATGATTATCGTTACCTTATAGGATTATCACGAAGTAAAAATAAAACAATGTATACAAAATGCTTATTTCAGTGCCCAGCATACATTAGCACTCAATAAATGGTAGATGTACTTGCATTTGCTTTTCTTGCCAAATACATATCTATAGCACAGACATCACAAAATCGGTGTACTAGAAAATGTTAAGAGAGACAAGTTATTTTTTCTGCATAAGAACATATCTTAAATAATTTCAGGAAAAGATAATAGGTTTCTGTGTTCTTCCAGTCCTGAAAAGGGGAAAGAAGCTAAAAAGCACTGAGAGCAAAAATAGAATGAATTTACCCAATTCTTTACTGCACTATTTAACCTCTGCTTTCTTAATCATATGCACAGCAGGGGAAAGGATGTGCTAAAACAATTCATGTGTCATGAACAAAGCAGCCGCAGATTTTAGCTCAAAAATCACACTAGGAAAACCACCAGTTGGAAGTAAAGTAATAAGGCCAAATTTATTTTTTTAATTGAGTCTTGAGTTACAAGCAACCCTTTAATTACATTAATCAAGCAGGCTTCCTCTCAGTAAATGATGGGGGAAATATATTATCTTTAGTTTTGCTAAACTTGTTTTAAAATTTGCTGGATATTATTTGGACATATGGAAAATAAATCCTCTGATTTCTGTTTTATTTTTTTCTCCATCTTTTCAACGTAGCCATAGCAAAAGACAAACATACACTTACTCTTAGACATGACTTACTCTATAAGACTGGAGATCACATTTGAAATTTAAATCATTTACATTTCAATACTTATTTAAAACATTAGCTCTCTCCAACTAAATTTCACTTTGTTATTGTCAGACTTTAACACCATGAGTTTTATTTCCATTGTTCTGATTTTTGAATTTTTGATGTATGTTCCCAAGAAAATCAGTTCTGCCTATTGTAAGCTTGTCAATCAGCCTGTTACATGCCCCATTTAACAGGTGGAAAACCTAAGAGTTGTAGGAGATTAGATGATTTGCCCAGAGGTTTTACAGTTATTAAATACCACAGCTGAGACTGACCTAAGCCTATTTGACCAATGTCATATGCATCTTTTGTTCTAGAGTGTTCTCCTGAGTCTCTATTCCTTCATGCATGCTACTTCCTCTTCCTGTCTCTGGAATTTTCTGTCTCCAACCCGTCTGTATGCTAACTCCTGTTTATCCTTCAAGATTCAGCTCAGGCACCATGTCCCCCTTAAAGCTTTGCCTGAATTCCTTCTTCTCTTCTATCAGAATGAACTGGCCATCCTTCCTCTATATTTCGATATATACTTCCTCTACACCCTACATATATTTCTAATAATTGTTTCACTCTGAAAATCAACCTTGCATATCATTCCTACCAAGCCCCCACCCACTCACACTTGAAATTGTCCACCCTTGAAAGTCAGGGACTATGTGTTGTTCATCTTTGAAGTCCCACAATATAGGAGAGTCCTTGGCTGGTAGTATATGCTCAGTAAAGGTAAAAGTGATTATAAAAATGAAAGTTTTAAAAAAATTGAGTCAGCCACTTTCTGAAAAAAATTAAGACGGTTTTAATGAATTGCTCAGAGTTTAGCTTAACTTTTTAAAACACATAGGATTTACACATGAGTAAAGGAAACAGGAGGAATTTTAAAATTTAAAGCAATTAATTTGGAGCAAGCTTTGAAATGAAATTTCCAAATTATATCAATATAGGAAATATAAAGAACTTTAATTTACATTTCTGTTATTGCCAATCATACTCAGAATTCAATAAAATAATTAATATTTTACAGTAATTGCCTGAAGATTATATATCAAACATTTTATGTTTCCTGGCCTTAAATGATCATCCTCATGTAATTTACTTTGTGCAAGTGAACATAGTATCCTTTTAATCAGTGTCATCAAGCAGCCCATCAACTATCTATTTGATCTCATATTTCATAAATGAAACTTGTTTGAACCAGATGGCATTTCTCAGATAACTATGAGCAATCTTGATACTGAATAAAATAAAACTAACCCTTCAGTGGGTAGCACTCCTGTGCTGTGCTGGCATATCCACCCTCCTCACGCTAGGAGGTGCTAAAGAGCAAGAGCTGCTTTCCTCGGAATGGAGGCACCTCCTCCCTGGTACTTACTGCTCTACTGCACTAATAAGCCAATTTAGGCCTTATCTAAGAAAAAATATTAAAACTGTGGGGATTTTAGTAAGAGAATGGAGGTATACTACATATAAGACCAGCAATCCAATAAAGTTAACATAATATCTGACAAACTCTTTGTAAGGGAAGTAAGTTAGTGGAAGTTTTCATTTCCAAATGCACACTTAAATTCTCTAAACCTATATTTCAAGTAGAGCAGCCATTTGCTACTTTTATCTTGTATTAATGTTGGGTTCTTTGAAAGGGTAGCAGCATTTCAGTGATATTCCTGTATATATATAGTCAGTAATGTTTGTCAAGAATTTTGAAAGGAAAGGCCTACATAAATGTCCACAGATATTAATATTTGAATTTTTTATATTTAGCAATCAATTGTGTTTCCCAAATCTATGACCAGAAGTTCACTTGTATTCTTCAAACTATAAACATCTTAAATAAAAATAACCACCAACAATATTTCTTCTGGTTTTTATAATTAATATTTATCAGAATGAACAATTGTGCTCAAATTCTTCAAGCACCAAATTTACTATGACATAGTTGCACACTCCAAGTCATTTATTGCCATGTGCTCTTCTGGTTTGGGCTAATTATTATAAGGGGTAGCTAGCTGGCTGACAGCGATGTGTGCTCACATACCCCACTATGCACTTCCCTTCCTGGCTTTTCTCTTTGGCCAATCCCCAACCAATGCATTTTTCAGTTGTCAGCTGAATCAAGGGTGATGCACGCAGTGGTCCTTCACCCTAGCCTGGTGGTAGCCATTTTCACAAAGTGTATCTTACAGGCCTTTGTATCCCTTGCCTCCTGACTCCACTTCCAGATTATAACTCTTCTGAGGGCAGAAATCTTGCCTATGATGTGTCTTGCGCATGGAACATGCCCAGATCAATTGAACTGTACCAAAATCTAAGTCTTAACACAGAAGACAAGGCTCTTCTTTTAAAAATATAATCTGGTATAGCATAAAACTTACAGACAGAGGGCCATAGCAAATCCAGCAAGATGGTTTTTCACTTTTAAAAAACAAGTGGTATTTGAACTCCGTTTTCTTAAAAGACCCAAAGTGTTTCAAAAAGGAGGGATGAAACGGTTGAGTTGACCTACAGCTGGTTCTCTGAGACTAGAGTTGAAATCTTAGTGTAAGTCAAAACTAAGATAAGATTTGAGGGCCTCCTACCACACGCCCTATCCACTAATGCATTTTTTTAAGGATCACACAGATTCCCGTGTTTGAGATTGACTCATAAGAACAAGAATAGGTCAAAATATATTGGCTGAGTCTACAAAACACAGGCGTATGCTCTTTTTGGTTCAGGCCAGCAATATTAACCCTTCACTTTTATGAGCACTAAATTTCACTCTAGTTTTAATAATAATAACAATAAATATAATAATAAAATCGTGTTTATGTAAGAGGTTCATCTTGTTAAAAATGCATTGAGACTCATGGTGCTTTTAGGATCCAATTTATGCTCTCTTTGGTGATTTAAAGGTGATAACTTCATGTGATTCATTGCCACCTAGTTCTGAATTTTAATAATGTAATGACTCATCATGATTTTAACATTTCTTCGAGAACCAGCTTGGTTAAAAACATTTCAGTTGTTTTTACTGGGGTCATCTGAACTATGGTTCCCAGAATGTTCATGTAAAAGACATGCTTATGTGTTCCCAACGGCTGTAATCCATCATGGCTGGTGCTGGGTCAACAGATGAAGTTTACGGGGTCAGCCCAGTGAATTAAAACTTTGCTGTAGACCAGCTTGTTATGTAGTTATTTCCAGTTTATATCCTATAAATCATCACTCTCCATGTGATGATCAGCAATTTCCATCTAGCATTTCAAGTATCCTTGTTTTGTCCTAATCGTGCTATCTGATTCTGCACCTAGAACAATGTGACCTGACTGGTGCCAGAACTTAGAAAATAAATTTCACTGTCACTAGAACCTATTTAAGGGATTTTCTATGTCCTCACTTTTTTGCGTGGAGCTTTTTGGTATTTATGTTAAAATAATAGGAAATGAGTTTAAATAGAAACACTTCTCTGTGTCATATCTCTGCAAACAAAAAAAAAACATAATTTACAATAAATTAGCACAGCAGTTGTTAGTGTAGCTCAGCTTTATTTTGCGATTCTCACACCTAAGCTCACAAGATGACACTTTTTCTGATAAGGTAATCTTTATAAGGTAGTTCCGTAGGTGATTAAATCTGACAGATGCTAGTGAGATGGTGAGGTTCAGAAATATAACAGCAAGCATTTTTTAAAAATTATTGCTAAAATAATAAAATGTTTTGTGATATACCACTAGAAAAATTGATTTGATGAAAGATGATATTAGTTATAATGCTGTATTTCTGTGTCTAAAATCAAAATAAAATTATTCCTCAGTAAGTAAATAAATGAATTGTAACAAAATAAATCATAAGGAAACTGGTATTTTTCAGAACAAAGCATTATCTTTCCAGTCATTTCTTAGTCCTTACACATCATTGTTGAACAGAATGAGAATAAAATGCTTCTAATACAAACAGAAGCTAAAGAAATCGAATGTGTCTTTTCATAACATTTTGATAGTCTGTTTTTCAAAACATGCCTTGAACAGCAGATCTTTCAAAAGTGAAACTTTCATTATTTTCCTGGGGCAATGCTGATAATCAGGCAGCTGATGTTTCCAGTAATACTAGCAATCTGAAATATCTGAAGGTTTAATTGTAGATTGGAATTAGATTAACCCAATTAATGCTATGGCTTAGTTTTACAATATATCTTTATTATTTGAATGTTTTTAAAGCCTGGTTTCTTATTTCTAGCAGAAGAATTTCAAAATAGTAGCTCTTTGTCCTTGGTGTTTCTGATTACTTAAATGATGTCAGCTTTGTTAGAATCGATTACTATTACAATCTATTGAAAGGCTATATGGCAGGATATACTGTTTTCTGACTTGGTTGACTGATGTACAGAATTTATTTATTAAAATCGGAACATTCCCTGAATCAAGTAAATTAATAGACTGCCCCAAATTTGATGGCTTCATTAGCAACCCCTCATACCAAGGCTGTGTTCATGTAAGTGTGAAAACCAGAATAACCCTTCAAGGGTTTTCCTGGCCTAAATAATTCCCAGGGAACAGGCTATGCTCATCCTGATATTCTAGTTTTATTACAGAAATCTACCATTTTGCATAATTTCATTGAGAATGGACACTCTCTGGAAGAATCTAACCAGTAGCAAAGGAAAAATATGAAAGAGGGCAGGATTGGATGCCCAGAGGAGGAGCAGCCTGAGATAGAGGTCATACCAGGGAGGTGAGATATGGGTAAAACCCTTAAAATTTGGCACCTTGTGTTTCAAGAGAGCGTATAGAAGAAGGAAAATAGTGATATAGTGATTTATTGACCATATCAACCACAATAATTTCCTATATTTAATTATTCAATACTGAAGATGCCAGAAAAAAATGTATACACATTTTAAGAAAGGAAAAAATTTAGGCCAGGTGCGGCGGCTCGGGTCTGTAGTCCTGGCAGTCTGGCCGGTGGAGGCAGGTGGATTGCTCGAGCAGCCGTTATGGAGGGCACCTGTAATCCCAGCTCTGAGGGAGGCTGAGGCAAGAGGATTGCTTGAGCCCAAGAGTTGGAGGCTGCTGTGAGCTATTATGCCAAAGCACTCTACCTGGCAAGACAGAGTGAGACTCTGTCTCAAGAAAAAAAGGAAAAAAATGTATTAAAAATTTGTAATATTCACTATATATCAATAACAAAAGAATAATATAAGTCACATTGAGCACCTTTTGTAATTGCAGAAGTCCAATGTGACTTAAGTATTACAGTTTAGTACAGCTTTTTTTCCCTTCTTAAAATATGTATACATTTTTTTTTGGCACCCTCTGTATACATTTATTATTTTCTCACTGTTTCTCAGTTA
Source organism: Perodicticus potto (assembly GCA_963574655.1). Taxonomy (NCBI): domain Eukaryota; kingdom Metazoa; phylum Chordata; class Mammalia; order Primates; family Lorisidae; genus Perodicticus; species Perodicticus potto. Next base: position 2,704 of record CAUYRH010089074.1, on the reverse strand, counting down.
CCTGCCAGGCAGTGAAGTGGGGAACAAAACAAAATCCCTCCTCTCAGAGAAACCTCACACTTTAAGCTCTTGCTACACCCCAGGCACCGTGTAAGGACTTTACACATATTGATTTACATCCTCAGAAAAACCCATTGTTATCCCCATTTTCTAGATGAGGAAACTGTGGCCCTGGCCGTGGGACCATCCTCTGAGAGCTGCAGTTCTGCCTTTCACTTGTGACAATGCCAGTGTTTTGACAGAACAGATGATGGACTTTGAGGGGGGCAAGAGTTTTAAAATAATATTTGTGCAGTAGGATCTCATTCTCTGTTTCCCACCCAAGAAATAAATGATTCCAACCGTGAAAATAGATGCCTGCAATCCACAGGTCAGAAGCAGCATGACAGTCCCTATAGGACAGCTGTTGTGACAAAGCCGGGGCACTGCTGAGTTTCTCTGAGAAGAACAACTTGGTACCGCGGGATAATTCCTCTCATGAAAAGAATGGATCCGACCAGGAATTAGAGCAGCAGCCTGGGCGATGAAACTCATCCACAACAGAACTAATGTTTTATTTACCCAAGATTGACTTTAAAATTATAATATATCAGCCAAGAAAATTATTGCACCGCTTTCTGTTGTGAATAATCAGGCTATATTTAATTTTAATCATTAATATGTAAAAATAATACAAGCCACCAAAATAGTCATAGTCAATTTTCTGATAAAGTAAATTTGTTTTTTCCCCATTTGTGATTTAAATGGCCTCCAGAAAGTTTTTTGGAACTAAGTGTTAATTAAAAATATGGAAATGGATTTAAAGCACATTTCAGCATACAGTGGAAGAATAATCACAAGAGATTTGTTCACACAGCCATACCCATCCCTCAATGCGTTTTTAACCGGCTAGGTTATTGGTTGTTTTTCTGCATGCCTGTTCCTAAAGAAAACTGTGATTCCAATGAAAACAGTAATTACAATTACAACAAATAGGACAAATTGCTATTTGAGCAGGAACATGCAGTTTTCCTGGCCAAAAGCAAACCAATGCTCCTATGCCTTCTTGTTTACACAAAGGAATTAAGCATGTTCTCAGATTTCTTTTATAAACCTGATGTTTTTTATATCTTGCCATCTTAAAAAAAAAAAAAATTAACCCTCCATGCCTTCCTCCCATTCGTTGACTTATTTTGGAACACAGCACTGTATGGCTGGTGCCGCGCGAGGAGCCAGGGAGCCAAATCTCTTTCTGACCTCACCTGAGAGTGTAACCCCCATTGCTTTCAGATCCTTCGTGTGCATATGGCATGCTACTTACTTTTCTGAGCTTCTATTTCCTGCTGGAAGCTAGAGATAAACATTTCTGGGGACCCATAGCAAGCCAACAGGCTCCCATTTGCACCTGAGGATTAGTTGCATGGGCTTTCGAGTCAAATAGGCCTGGGTTCAAGTACTGACAGAAGTCACCTTTTTCTAGTGGTATGACCTTGGCTAGTTCTTTACCCAAATGAAAAAGGTCACTAAAACCTTTCCTCATGCCAAACACAGAGTAATTGCTCAGTAAGTGAAGGTGGCTTTTTCTTGTTTCTGTCTTGCTTGGTTTATTTTCTCAGATGGCAGCCAGCAGAGTCCCTGGGGCCTCCCCAGTGTCCGGCTCCAGGGGCTCCCTTCACAGCGTGCTGGGGCTGGGGCCAGGGGTGGTGCCTGCAAAGCAGTGTGAATTGTGGCCCCTAGAACCAGGCAATTTGTCAGGCCCCCCAGAAATCTTCTGATGTTACTTTGATCAGGAGCTCAGTGGGAGGGAGCGGTATCTCTGAGGAGCTGTTTAAAATTGTAAACGACACTGTGTCTACGAAACAACTATCACTCAGTTTATACAACAGTTTATCAGTCAGTTAAAAATAACTATCAGTGCAGTCAAATCAGTGAGAATCTGTTTGGTTGTTTGGCATTATGCTGAACAAACAAATACTCTGCCTAGGGCTCCATTGGCAATAAATGCAGGGATTGCACTCATGCCACAATGCAACAACCAGTTTTGCTTCTCCAAGTGGTACTATTCGTCATAACAGATTTTTCAACTTCATTAGAGCTGTGCAAACAAGCCATACAGCCCTGAAAACTTTTATCTTTTTAATTTCATTTATTTATTTTTATTGATACATATTAGATGCATATGTAATACATATCTTCTGGATACATGTGATAATCTGAAACATTCTTATAGCCCTGAAGTTTTTTAAGTAAATGGATGCATCTAATTAATGCCTACTGTGTTCAGACAGCTGAGCTAGTTAGTGGCCCTCAAGATGAGTAAGACGTGCCCATGCCCTCAAGTTGTTTCCACAAAATGGTAGGAGATGGTAGGAGATCACGCCAGGTCAATGTGATGAGTACAGGGAAGGCAAATAAGCAAAATACTCTGACAGCACAGGGAGAATCAGGAAAACTTCATGGAGGTCAGAGCTAGCAGGCAGCCAGCTAGTCCTCCCAACAGAGGGAGCAGATAGTCAAGGTGGGGCTGGGAAGGCAGCTCCATCCGCACCTGGCTCTGCTTTGCTCTGCTCTCTTTCCTTTTCTTTTTTTTTTTTTTTTTTTTTTTTTTTGAGACAGAGCCTCAAGCTGTCACCCTGGATAGAGTGCTGTGGCATTACAGCTCACAGCAACCTCCAATTCCTGGGCTCAAGCGAGTCTCCTGCCTCTGCCTCCCAAGTAGCTGGGA